>VDFB02008253.1:0-49826 GCA_007258455.2 Sequoia sempervirens
CATTTTATTTTTGCCCGTCCCCGACAAAACCCGCATTTTTAAATTTATTTTTTACGTCAAAAATTGCGTAAATCACAAAAGGGGGGTTTTTTGTTTTTAACTCACCTGCTGTCCGCCTGTGCCCTCGTGGTACATTGCCCGTACTCCATCCGCCCGATGCACGATCGCGGTGTCGTTGTCTGTCAGCATTGTCTCCCTCGTTTTTCTCTCCTCTCCACTCTTCCGCTCAGCTGCTACAGTGCAAGTGAGCTAGGTAATTTTTTCAAATTACCTTTTAACCCCTCCCTCCCAAAAAAAGGTATTTTTTACCTTTTATTTACCTTTTTATTCCGCCAACTAATTCCAAACTTCCCGGGGCCGCCATTCGCAAACCGTACGTCCGATCCACTCCGTTCCAAAGGAAAACTTGCTTAATTTTTTGCCCTCTATCCAACGGTCCCCTCCATTTCCCTTTATCGAGACGTCGTCCGGGGCCCCTTCTTTCTTCCCCAACCGCCCTCTCGAGGGGGCATACCCTACCACTTCCTTCCATTTCAAACCAGACACTGGGGCATCCTCATTTCTTTCTTCATCCTCGACATTCACTTTTCTTCGAAACATTGTTATTTCAACAATATTTCGAAGAGGGGAAAAATGTAGACACCTAAATTTAATCACTTCCATATGATTAAATTTGTTGCATTCACGTCTATCATATTAATATTAATTTATTAAATTAATATTACACCCTTTGTCCCATAAAGTATTTAATTTAATAATTAATACTGTCTTTTCCCTTATTCCTCTCTAAATTAAATAAATACACTAATTTATTTAATTTAGTCACTTGTCCTCCTTTTGATTTAAAAATCAATTTAAAAATTCCTCACTTTCTCTCTCCTTGTCACATCCTCCAACATTTGCCACTTGCCTCTAACCTTCTGTTAATTAGCCTAATCCAATATTTGCACAACCTTAACCAAAATCATTAACTAAATTTAGCACCTATTTTTGGTTAATTCTTCCTTTTTTCTTTTTTGATGTTAACCCCTTTTCTATGTGAATTTTTAATTCACATTTATTTTCTCTAGACTCCCCTCCTTTAAATGTGAATTTTTAATTCACATTCCATTCTCCCAAGGCTTCTAGAACCTTGGACTTGTCACAATCTCCACATGTGACCAAGTCCCACCTTTTTGGAGCCCACCTTTTATCCTCTAGATCATCTTATGAATGTGAATTTTTAATTCACATTTATCCTCCCAACCACCTTTCCTTTTCCCATGTAGATTTTTGAGGAATTCTAAAATTTCTCAAAAGTCCCTTTCACTCCCACTTGGGGACAAGAAATCCCTTTTTGTGAAAATCCTCTCATCCCCCAAGGTGCATGTCATTTTCCACCTCATGTACCTTTTTGACAACTCATTTCCATCTCATCCCCCCTTCGCCACTTCACCCTCCACATGTCAAGATGTGAGGGCTTGTGGGTTCTCAACCCACCATAGCCCTTCATCTTGGCCTTGTTGGATGCATCTAAACCGTTGAATTCTCTAGAGAATTCAAAATCTCCTATAAATACCCCCTTCTCAAGGGCATTTTCAACACTTTAGATTTGAGCAACTACATGCTGCCCATTTGCTTTCCAACACTTTTGCATTTTGATAACTACATGCTGTCCATTTGAATCCTCAAGCCTTTTCAATCATTTAGCTATCTTTGCTCATCATCTTGCATATTGAAGATTGCATTTTAGACATTCAAACTATCATCTAAGGAGCACACAACCAATCCAAGCAAGGGCCAATCAAAGAGGTATCAACAACAAGGGAGGTAAAAATATTTGTGTTCCATTTTATTTGCATTCTTTTTCGTTGAACCACTCTTTTGGCTAATCTTGAGGTGTCCTTGGCATTTTGTTATTCATGTTTCTTAGTTATTTTGCACACTTAGAGAAGTAGGAAATTCCAAGGTATACACTTATAAAGAAATGTTAAATGAAAAAATGAAAAAAAGAGTATCAAAGAAATATCGAAAGAGAAAATTCAACTCTTTAGGCTATCCAAATATCTCTATTTTGACTATAGACACCTAATTGGGAGTAGAGCTATGTTTGGGGTAATTAAGGAGATAACCTTGCCAGGGCTATGAACACTTGACTTGCAACAAGGCTCTATCCAAGGTTACCTTTGGAGGACTACTAAATTACATAGTTTAATGTTAATGAACTAGTCTTTTCACCAAGTTCTAAAGATGGGAATTAGTCAAATCATACACTAATACTTTCTGAAGAAATTTTATAATTTTTATGCCAGAATTTAGGCAAAGGTAAGGAGCAATTGCTGGAAAATATGCATAAGTTAAAATTTATAGTAGGTGATCTAATCCTTGGTTTTTTAAAATTTGGATTTGTTGGTTGCAAGTTGGTGTGCCATCTCACAACATGCACCAAGAATGTAAGGATTGGGGACCCAAGTGAAAAAATTAATGCTTATGGTAGGTGTTGGATAGCAAAGGATCACCAGAAGTCTATGTTGAAATTGAAGTCTTAAAAGTATTTCGTGATTTGAATGTACCAGGTGTTAAATGTACCGAGTACTAGAAAGCTAGGTTGGTTGGAGTGTTTAATGTGAGGTTTGGTAAGTTGTTTCAGTCTAAAGATGAAGTTCTAGGAAATGTGAAGTTCTTGTGGTAATCGAGATTTGGGTAAATTTTTTCTCAAAAAAAGGTGAAATTTGTAGGGTATCGCATACTAGGTAACCATGCATGCATATTGGATGTAAGGTTGATTGTATATTTTTTCCCAAGAACTTAAAATGTTCGGTAACCCACCTAAAGGGATAATTACATGAGAATGCATTAAAAGTGTGTTATTTATGATTATATTTAAAATGATGATATATTAATAATGGTTTTATTTTAATGACATTTTTATGAATACTATAGAAAGGGGTTGATATATGGAATTTTATGTGTAGGAGAAACAAGATGTTGGACTATGCTTTGGTATGGATGGTCAGAAAAGTTTGGGTTGCAACATATCCGATGATGTAGCTAGGTTTGGTGGTACACTTTGAAAGCTCATGTGAAAATAAAGTTTGTCACAAAGAAACACTAGATAATAGAGAACTAGGAATCTTGGTATTACGCATGCGACAGAGTGTGCCTAGTTTTGGGGTGATTTACTTTTGAGTGTTTCAAGCCCGATCTTGAACCTGAAAGCAGGAATCAAAAGTTTTGGTGGAGTGGGGTATATATATCCAGTTCCACTTAATCATTATGAATATCTAATAGAGGAAGTTCCTACATTTTATTTGATAAAATCCACTTGGTCCAAGTTTGGTTTCCTGATTGAATTTTAAAGATATAAGTCCAAAATTTTCAAAGTTTTGAAGAAGATTGGCATCCATTGACTTATTCAAAATTCCTCTTTCCAATTGTTATGTGCCACGTTCCTTATTGTGAGTCATCCATTGTATTCTCTCTCATGTGTTGGTTGAATTTCCTGAGCATCTTGTTCCTAAAAAATGCTAGGAGATGTTTCAGAGTATGTACAAGATCATGATGGGCCAAAAAGTGGCAATATGATGGGTATGTGGCTGATGACTTTTTTTACCCAAAATTGATGAAACGAAAAGGGTTTTTAAAGGAGATTCTCAGCTTTCCAAAAATATAAATTATTCTTTACTTTCAATTTAATAAGTAATTATTATTCATTTTCTATTCAAATTATGACTAAAATCCTATTTGATAGGCTGATTGCAAAAAATCTATAGCTTTCAAATGGTATCACATTTTTTGAATCCAAAACATACATCATATTCTATGCTTTGCATACTATAGGATTAAAAAAAAAAATTGAATTTCATAAAGTTTTGACCAAGTTAAGGTGGTTAGACATATGATTTTTTTATATATTCTTAAAGTTGTAATAAAAAATATTATGATTTTATTGTGGTTAGGGCGGTCAGACAGACACCTACTTCTTATTTTTTCCATGAAATTTAAATACTACTACATTCAAATTTCAAATTTTCACCAAATAGATTTTTACTTTAAACAACCTTGTAGTTTTTAGAAACTACATTCAATTTTCTATAGATTCTATTGTTACATATTTTTGAAATAATATAGATAACTTATTCAAATTTTTACGTCAAGTTGCTTAACTCTGATTTTTTAAATTTTTTTGCCACTTAAGGGCCTATTTTTTCCATGATGATCCTGCACATATCCTTTACTTTAAGGTAAGCTAAGAATTTGTAGATGTTAGAGAACCAATAAAATTCAATTTTTTTTCTTCCTATTTTCTGTTCCATTCCAGATTAAAAACTTGTATATTTCATTAGAGGTTAACTAATATCAAAGCCAATTTCAAAGATATTTCTTGGTATGAAATCTTATATAGCTGGTTGTTTGTTCCTATTGAATATGACTATGCATTGTACCATTGAGGGTGCATACTGGCACTATCTAGTGGAAAATAATCCCCCTTTTCTTTAAAATATCAAATCATTTTGTGCTTCGCTATGAAACAATTTGGTGACATATGGAATGGTTTTCTTTGGTTTAGTTATTTCTTGAGGCATGCATGGATAATACCTAGGAGAAATTTTACTTTTCAATAATTTTTTACAGTTTATTTTAGAATAGATGTTTAACTTTCAAAAAAATTTCCAAGAAAGTGATCAATGTATGAATTTTTATTGCAAATATTTTTATTTCATGAAATTTTTTAATGCTTAATGCTAAATATACTTGGATGAATGCAAATTATTTAAATTTAATGAAATATTGTTGCAAATCTATTGATTTCATGAAGTTATTGAATGACCAGACTGAGATTAGTTTCAGATTTCTATGATAATACCATAATTACTCTTTACCCTTCGTGTTTAACAATATTATTAAAACAAAACCTAAGCAAACCTAGTGTGTCAAGATGTAACATAAATGAGCCTTAGAATTAAGCTGAGTTATGTTGATGGTGTTTTTATGCACTTCTCAACACAGGTAATGCATAGGCGCACTATCTCTCTTGAAAGACAATCTTCCACAATCAGATCAGAGAACACTATCCCAAGGTCTCTCGGATGTCAGGTCATGACAGTGCTTAGATACCTTAGTAGTATGATGTGATTTGTTGGAATCACAAGGCAGTCTTACAAAAAATACAAAGTGTGGACACAAAGCATGAAGTTGGATCTTGGAATGGAATCCTTAGGATGGGAAGTTGTTATGCACTAGCTGAAGGCTCAAACAACAATCTTGGACTCCATTTAGTTGTTGGATTTGGTTTTACAATGTGCAATGAACCTTGGTATAGGTTAGTTACTAAAAAAAAGGGGGAAAAGGAAAAAGGGAGGGAAAGTTCCTAAGTTTGAATCTTGCTACGAATAGTGACAATGGAGTTCCTACAATGGACAATTCCTTAAAACAATATCCCACTTAACCAGGGATTTCACAGTACTATGGGAATTGTGCTATCTTCTAAGGACTGCAGATATTTCATCCTTCATCCACCACATACATGCATGAATCAAAGATGAATGTTTGGAACAGCTTTAAATCAAGTCCAGGCTAACTTTGCAAAGCTATCTACCTTTAGCAAACAGCAAAAAGTATGGACTAAGGGATCATCAACAAGGCAGGAATTTTCACAATCACCCAACAACATTCCTAAGATTAACCCAAAGAAAGTAAACAACTAACTAAACAGCAATGAGATCTATGCTAAACATGTGAAATTGGAGAATGAATCAAATAACATGAGAGAAACCAAGAAAATACACCAAGTCAATGTCTTTTCTTATAAATTTCAGCAGCATGTCTTTACAACAACTCAACTCTCACTTTTGCAAATGAGGGGAGTGCTCTATTTATAGTTTCCAAAAATTTAAATGAATAGCCAAGATTTATTCTCATTATGTGGCCCAGATTCATTACAAAATAGGGTTTTACCTACCCCCAAATAGATTACAATTTAAAAATACATTCTTGTCCTTTCCCTATTTCGTCATCTAATGAATGACACTATAGCTTTTCGTCCTATAGCTAATTGTTGTTTTCTTTGCTATAGCTACTCCTTGGGAAGGTCTTCTTCTTTGGCTGAGCTGTCCTCTTGCTCCTCGGAAGCTGTGTGTTCTATGTACTTGAGGATGACGGCCTGGAACTTGTCAATTTCAATGATTTCACATCGTAATGCCTAGCAGCTCCACTCCTTAGCGTTCTCTTCCAGCCTTTCCCAGTCTTCATCATACTTCGAACCTTGGTCTCTGAATAGCTTTGATTGGTCAAAGGCATGGGCAGCAAAACTTAGGAACTCCGTGGTGATTTCTCCAGCTATCCCGTCCTTCATCTTCTCCTGGAAGTATGGCTTGATATTTTCTGGATCCATTTGTACCATGGGCATATCATAGCCCATCATTAGCTTAAGGTATTGGGTGCATTCCATCCGTATTTCTTTGATCCACCTGATATCTAGATCCACTCTTCCTAGGATTTGCTCCAACCTCTCCTTCCTATTGTTGAGGTCTCTGTGCCATACATCAACCATCCAATGATCTTCCCTTTTCAGTGCTAGCTTCTCCTCCCATGTGTTCTTAGGCATCTAAAGGATGGCTTCAATTCTTGGGAGGGTGGAGTTGTATGTTGCAGGGAAATTGGTGCACAGTCTCTTGGTGCTCTCCAAGGACTAGATCAGGTCCAAGAACTTGTTGGCCATCCACACAGCCCTACTGATTCCCATGTTTCTGACGTATGTGACTTGTCGAAACCAATCCTCGGTGGTTTTCTCCAAGTTCTTCCTTCTCTCCATCTTGTTTATTTATTCTTTGGAGAGCATCTGTAGTGTGGCTGTGGAGGTGGTGGGCAGGTCATCCACTAAGGACCATTGCTGTATGTAGTCTGTTAGAGCAGCAACCTGCGCCTTTAGCTCATCCTTGAAGACTTTGTCCTGTTTTATCTGGTGTACCACTGTGGCCACCGACTCCTCAAGGTGTTTGACCTTTTGCTCTCTAGTTGTCGCCCCTAGGTCAATGGTAGAGATATTATAACTCACCCCTGCCTAGCCAATAGTAGGCATTGCAATTTGTGTCACTCGAGAACTAGAAGCATCCATTGTTATCTTGGATTAGACCTTGGGCTTCTTCTCCTTCTTTGTCATGGTTAGGGATCAAGCCAAGATGGCTTCCAATCTCGCCCTTGGGTCCTTCAACATAGGGGTTATCTTCTCAAGTTGCTTCTCCAACCAATCAGGTATAGCAGATTTATCCTTGGGTGCATCATGGCTACCCTCACCCTTCTCAGTCAGAGGCAAGACTTATGCCTCCTTTTCCTTATGGGGTTCTTCTTTCTCTGGGGTAGCGTCCTCCTCCTTTTCATCTGAATCACGAATAAACACGAGGCGTTTGACGGGCAGCCTGGTGGATGGCTGTTGGGTGGAACTTTCTTCTTTTGCTACCTCTCGTTCCTTCTTCTCTTCAGTAGCCTCAGCCTCAAGGCTCTTGACAGTATGGGTCTCAATCGTAGTCAAATCTTGTATTTGCTGCTCTTCTAGCGGCTACCCCCCTTCACCATGTGGTGACTCTTTTGTTTCCTCCCCAACGTTCTTTACCTACTGTGCCATCTCCTCCTCAAGGCCCTCATTGAAAGTCTAGATGATCTCCTTTGCACCTGAGCCATCCTCTTCATCCCCACTCTCAGAAGAGCCTGTCTCTTCTCCCTCATAGACTACTCTATCAATGGTTCGGTGCTTGTACTCAGGGTGCTTGTGATACTTGTCGATCTCCTCCTCTGTAGGCTTTGAGACTTCCTACTCTCACTCCTCCAATTCCTTTGAGATCTGCATTATGGCTTCCATTGATGGCGGCCCTGTTGGCAGTTGTGAAGGCTGAGCTGTTGCAAGGACTTGGGCAAGGGCCACTTGGAGAGCTGGATTCATTAAGATTTGGGAAAGCTCAGGGGGGAGGTTTTGCATATGTCTCATAAGGGCCTCGGGCATAGCGGCAATGGGAATAGGGGATGTTATTGTTGCTAGAGGGAGGGAAGTAATTGGAGACATGGTAGCAGAGGAAGGAGGAGTGGTCACACTGGAAGAGGAATCAATGACGACTACTGACCTAGCTGGGGGTGAAGGGGCAAGATGGACAGAAATATCCACCGACGGTGGAGATGAGGCGACTGCAGCCAGGGAGGCAGGCGGTGCACCAGTCGGGGCAAGGAGAAGCAAGGGAGGCTACAATTCTGTCATAGCCACCATCTGCTTGAGCCTTTTGGGAGATGAGCCTCCCATTTCTTTCTTTGCTTGCTCCTTGGGATCTGTAGACTACACGGTTTCTGTTCCTTTTCTTTTCTGGGACCTGGTGACTGGAGGAGACTTGGAGGTCCCGCCAATTGATGTGGTGGCAGTAATGTCTTCCGTGGCACTTGGCTCGCTCTTGAGCCCTTCATATGTTAGGACTACTCCTTGTCGTTGTAGATGCACCACTTGTGCATCAACCCACTCCTTAGTATGAGTTATGATTGGCTGGGTGAAGGTATCTAGGTCATCGACCTCTTGTTCATCCCAATCAATCGACTGTATTGGCAGGTTAGCAACTGCAAGGTACCTTGGGTGCATGATCGTGGACTCATCCTCTTCGACTTGGTCTGGTACTGGGAACGGTTGAACCCTTGTTAGGAATCCTACTATCATGCACATGTAGTGCCTTGCACAGACCTCTTTGTTGTCCTTACAGTCAGCCAAGAAATCTTCAATGTGGTATTGGTGGGCATACGTTGGCCCCAGTGCCTTTCTGATGTGGCCATGTGGATCCATCCACGGGCGGGCAGTGTACCAGTTGAAATTGTAATCCTTGAGCTCCTTCTTAGAGTTACTGGCACATTGGGAAGTCTGTAGTTAGTACAGGCCCTAGCCGAGGGTCATGGGGTAGGAGATCCCCGCCACGTGCTTATTGCTGAAGATCGCCTGGATGTGTTGGAGCTGTCGAGAAAGCTCCAAGAGGATGATCTTGTCATTGGGGTATTGTGGCAATCTATTTGGCCATTCTGTGAAACCCTGGGCCCGGATGTAGGTGAACTTTGGGAGTTGGATAAACAAGAAGGCATATTCTTTTAAGAGCACACTGGCGCTATGGGAGACCCTCCTCTCAAAGTTTCCAGCGATTAATCTGATGATGTGGCCAATGAAGGCATCATTGACCCGATAGTACTCCTTGAAATTATGGTACTAGAGTTGTAGATATTTGTCAAATAGCTTGAGCCCTCGCTTATGTCCCTGATCAGGTGCCACAAATAGCTCGTTGTATTGTCTTTGACCTGCCAGGGAGTACACTAGGTAGGAGGTCATGTAAAACTTGGAACTCTTTTTTACGTTGATAAACTACTCATGGAAGCAGTTGCTAATGATGCTTCTCTAGTCGAATGAGACTTTGGTGGTGATGTCCTCATTTCCCTACAGGATCTGTTCAATGTAATATGTCATCCACTCTTGGAAGTAGGCGGCTGTTGGGAGACCCATGACCCTGCTCAGCATAGTTACCAGGTCGTGATAGTCCTCATGTAAATTGCTACGAAAGAGTTCTTGGGGAACCTTCGCAGTGCTGCCCTATTTCTCCTTAAGCCACAGGAGGTTGATTGACTTCTTGCACCCTCCCGGATTAGCATCCCACGCTGCCTGACATTCTTCCAACGTGGGGACCTCCATCTGCTGGAACATGGGAATGTGGAATGTCTTCATAATCCCTTCTGGTGACATGTCTACGAGGATATTTACCTCCTTATCCACAATCATTCTGGTGTCTGATTGATAGGATTCTCGGCAAGCCATCACTAGTTCGGGTGCCATGAGAGAGGGAAGGAAACTAGCAGCCTTGGCAATTCCACTTTGCCATATTAATTTGGCGTTCTTTGTCATCGGGTTGACCTTAACCCTCTTAGTGAATTCATCTATGTCAACCTAGCCGATGTTGGTATTTGAAATCTCCTTCCAGTCCATTGAGACCTACGACTGGAGTGGCTCACCCTGGAACTAGTACTTCATCTGATCTTTGTCTTCCTTGCCCCAAGGGGTCCTTCTTGACTTCTTGCCCTTATCCTTTTCGGTGGAGGGTCCTGAAGTTCCTACAGCTGAATCCATATATTCTACAAGCAAGGGCAAAGTCAGTGCAATAAAACATCAAAAGCGATCATGTTAGTCCATATTTTGAGCATAACATCTAGATAATCAATCAAGTATATCATAAATCTTATCTTTAGATGGTATTGATCTTCGTTTCAGGTCGTTTGGACAATCCAGGCCTGAAGGGCCGGACTTCCCTGGCAAGAATGTAGTCTAGAAGGGAAAATGTAGCCAAAAGCCCCCGGATACCCTTCTTGGCCAAATTTTAGTGTTTTAAGAGGCTCATGATGATGAAGAGCAAAATTCAAGACGTGGGTCGAAGTTGAATTCTAATTTTAGGAACGTTTGGATGGATCTAAGGGCCACCAGGAGATGGTAGTTGGAGATGGCGGACAGCAGGCAGAAATCTGCCAGCAGAAGTCCGAGGGCCAGGGTCTAGGAGGGCAAAAGGTGGCCGATGTGTGTTTATCATTTAGGCTTGGCAGCTTTTGGTGTGGTGGGGCTCGGAGGCCGGGAAGACGTTACGCGCCGGCTGCCGTGATATTTTCATTGATTTAACGGCGGCCGTGAGGAGCGGCCCAGGGTCCAGATGATGGGAAGCCAACATGGATCCATCGTCGAGGATGGCGGAACCATCATGGAGTTCCGTGAACGCAACTCTGAATGGCCAGGCCTGGAAGGTCCCACGGCAGTGAGGAGTTTCAGCAATATTGCACGGCAAGTGGAGGCCCAGATTCTGGCAACCGGGTGAATGGGGTGAAATTTCTGAAGGGTAGATGTTTTGCGGACTTCTGAGGATGGAAGTCCGGGAGCCAGGGTCCGCAGGGTCAAAGGTCACCGTTGCGAACAAACAAGCCCACGGTAGAGAGGGAGGCGGGGTCCAGGGGTCGGGCGACATCAAGGATTTCGTCGAAAGATTGCTTAGTGGGAAACGATAGAGAACATGGAATAGAAGCCCGAAATTTGGGGCCCAAAGCTGAAAATGATGGGTCGATTCAATCCGCCAAGGGTTCAAAAGCCGACACATCAGTGGAGCCCAAGGGGTGGGACGCCGGGCGACATTTTCCATTTTGGAGAAGGCGAACCTACAGCGGAACTCCGAGGTTTCAGGCGTGGAAGGAACAAAGGACGTAGGTTAGGTTTCAAGTTTCATGACAGAGCAAAGACCGGGACCCGACGGCCGGGGAGACAAGGCAGTTTGGCCATTCAAGCTCGGCGGTATGAAATTGCAAGATCGAGGGAGGAAACCCGACGGACCGGGCCTGAAGAGGAGAATTGTCGTCGGTGGTCGTTTGAAGATTTTAGAATCCTAACAGCAAAGGTAGGTCTTGGGCCCGGGGCGAGGAATCACCCTGCGTGAAGAATAGTCGCGCCACGAAAAAGTTCTAAATCGACGGCGAAGGCATCCTAGGTGTTTTACTCAATTTTCTAGCACATGGGTTCGGCGCGCAATCTAGTTTTCTATCAGTTTACGCTCTCTTATCAATTTGTTCATTTGATTAAATCTTTGAAAATCATGAAAAACATGTACAGGAGGGCGACCGATTACCTACCTTGAACACGCAGAGTGGGAAGATGTGGGATCCACCTACGTTGATCAAAGTGATGCTGAGGGTGACGACCGCGACACTTGTCGAAGGCGGTGGGCTCCAGAAGATTCTTTCTCCAACTCGCTCTAATCCTGATTATGAAAATAACCTTGGCAGGTTGGGAATTTTATACCCCAACTACCATTAATATTTGCATTAAATGCACATACGACTGTGGGAAAAGTCGCTGGATTTGAAATTAGGTCGGCGGCGGCGGCGGCGACTCTGGGACCCGGCGACCGGGAAGACGTGACGCGCCGGCCACCGTGAGATTTTCCTTGATTTAACGGTGGCAGCGAGGAGCGGTTGAGGATGGCAGAACCATCATAGAGTTCTGGGGACGGAACTCTGGATGGCCGGGCCTAGAAGGTCCCGCGGCAGCAAGTTAAAAAAGCACACTACGGCGGAAAAAAGCTAGGCAGGCCCGAGGAGCGGGAGTCTGCCAGAGGCTCGCCATCGTGGATGGCGAGCCCGGTACAGAAGTCTGGAAGAGGAATTCCAGGGCTCGAGGCCTGAAGGGGCGGGTGTCGCCCCAAAACTTACGACGAATTTCATGTGGAGGGTGGCAGGGTGGACCCCGAAGGGCGGGCAGACACTCGGCGAACGCCGTAAAGGACAAAAAATTCAAAGGGGAAACCCAAATAGAGAAACTCGAATGCCTGGGCCTAGAAGGGTCCAGGGCCGTTTTAGGGACAAAATGCTAGAGTGATTCCCTGAGGCCCTAGAAGGCGGCCAAAAAACCAAAAGCGGAGGCGTGATCAATTTATGATGGAACCTTGGAGCAACATTGATCATGTGAAACATCAAAAAAGAGGGGCACACAAAACGAGGCTGTCCCAAAAGACCTGACGAGGAGAAAGAAAAGAGGGCCCCCGTTTCGAACGGGGCGTGTGTATTAAGGGTACAACAAATGGTGACTCTACTGGAGAACTCTCCGGAGTGGTCTAAGGATAAATATTCATTCAGGACCCAAAATCTCTAGTTTCACAAACCAGGAGCAGCTTCCAAAGATGAATCTAGGAGAACGAGATCCTTAATTAGGTCAGCTTATAGGACATCTCGAAAGTGTGTGTGAAGTGAGTTCATTCCTTTCCTAGGGATAGTGACCAGGGTTACCAATTCAACCGAGTGAGCTACATAAATCGTCTAACACCAAAAGTAACCTAGACATTGCCCCACTACCAGTCAGGCATCCATAGCCCCAACGGGGTTGTCACTACAATCTCATGGGTATCGCTCTACTGCTAGCCAGGCATCGATAGCCCTGGTAGAGTTACTTGAACACCCATACGGTCATTTATTTCTTTTTTTCAGAATTCCCTTTTTCTCTTTTTTCTTTGATATTTCACTTTTCTTTTACCATTTAGTTCGACCGGGTAAGCATTGAAGCCTACAATGGGTTTGAGACTGCAGTGGTCACTGGAGTAGACTTCAAATTTTTCACTCACTAGAATGTCATAAGAACCATAGTACGGTCCTTCAGAATTTATTATTATGTAATTTGTGCGAGATCTGAGATGTGGATAAGAAGATCCAATTAAGGGTCAAGTTCTCAGCAGAGTTCAAATAAGGAAATAATTCATGGATAGCTTTCAAAGACCGATAATCTAGAGTGAATGTTTAGCCAAAGGACACAAAGAATGGACATCAAAGTGAACCACTTGTCAAGCAAGCACGGCCACTACAAAGGAGTGGGAAACATTTTTTGAAACAAAATTGCCAGGAGGGAGAAAACAAAAAGTGACGCAATAGAATGCAGACAAGTAAGAAAGTAACTACCCTAACATATGTACAAGTATTTACAATGAAGAGCTCGAAGGAGCTCAAGCCTAGAAGTAATGCTTCAGGTGCTGCCCGTTGACTGGCAACGGGACATTATTGCCGGTTAAGGTCTCTAGGCGGAAGGCATTATCTCCCAAAATGTCAGCTATCTAAAAGGGGCCAAGCCAAAGCTTGTCAAATTTGTTGTATCCCCCTTTCTTCTTGTGGGCCTTGTCCCAATATAGGACCAAATCTGTGATTCTAAAGGCCTTGATTTTGGCTCGGCAGTCAAACCATCTCTTAACTACACCCTGATGTTTGGCAAAATTTCTATTGCACAGTTTCAGACTTCCTTTAAATGCAAGAGCTCAGCTAACCGAGCTTCTCTACGATCTCCTCCCTCATAAAAATTGTTGATGAATTGAAAAGTAGGAATCTTCAGATGAATGGGGAAAATAGGCTCTAGGCCATAGACAAGGTGGAACGAAGAATTGCTAAGGGCAACCTTGTGGCAAGTGCGATCAGCCCAAAGGGCGAAATGGAGCTGGGTATGCCAGTCCTTGGGATTCCTATCTAGCAGCTTTTTGATCACAGTAATTAGATTTTTGTTCGTGGACTCGGCAAGGCCATTGCCTTGAGGGTAGTAATTGGATGAGAATTTAAGAGCTATTCCATAGTCAAACGCCCAACTAGCAAACTTTAATGAAGCAAACACGGGTCCATTATCACATACCAAAGCATATGGACAACCAAAGCGATTTAAAATTTAACTTTCTAAGAAATTAGTAACTACTTCAGTTGTCCATTGCTTACATACTATTTCCTCTATCTATCTAGTACAATAATTAGTAGCAGTAAGAACGTACCTGTGTCTCGCAGTTGATGGAGGGCTTACTGGACCAATGAAGTCGAGACCCCATTGTGCAAAAGGCCTTACCTCCAGCATGGGCTGTAGTGGGACAGCAACATTCCTTTCCCTGGTGGTAGCAGTCTGGCATGTGTGACATGAACGAACATGGCAATGGGCATCTTTGAAGATGGTTGGCCAATAGTACCCTGCTCTCAATATTTGATGTGCTGTGGAGGAACTAGAATCGTGGCCCATGCCAAATTTATTGTGAAACTCTCTCAAGATGCGTCTTGCTTCTTCCTTGCCGAGGTATCTCAGATAAATGCCTTCATGATTCTTCTTGTAGAGGATGGAACCCTGTAACATGTAACCATTACTTTTCAATCTCAGGGCCCACTTTTGGACTCCTTGTAGGTGCGGCGGACACTTATGATTCAACAGATTGTAGACAACATCTTGGTACCATTCTCCCAGGGAGACATCTTCAAGCTGGTACTGCTACACCGTGAGTTCAGGTCCAGCCTCTGCTGCTGTTTTGAAAATTGTGCGGGTGAGTGCCTGCTCTCTCACCAATTTCATTAGTTGGATTTCCATATCATACTCTTGTAGCAAGGTGACCCATTTAGCTCTTCGTTCACCCAATTCATTTTGCATGAGTAGTGTCTTAACTACTGTGTCGGGGACAATGGTGAACACCTTGTTGCGTAGAATGTAGTGTCTAAATTTATTCACCCCTCTAACGAGAGCGTACACCTAATTTTCAATGTTGTGGTAACGCAATTCGGCATCTTTGAGGGGAGAACTCATGAAGGTGATCGGATGCTCGTTTCCTTCATCGTCCTTCTGGGTCAACATGCTAGCACAGGAGTGCTCTAAAGCAAATGAGTAGATCTAAAATGGCTTCAGATAATCCGGGCTAACTAACACGGGGGCCTCAGCAATGGCCCATTTGATTTCTTCAAAGGATTGTTTAGCGTCAGGTGTCCATTCAATTTTGGCGTCTTGTTTGAGCATGGTATTGAGAGGCTTGACAAATTTTGTGAAACCTGTGATGAATTTTTGGACAAAATTGATCTTCCCGAAGAAAGATTTTAATTCCTTCTTGCTGCCCGGGGGCTGAATTTTGAGTAAGGATTCGATGCATTCAGGATCAATGGAGATTCCCCACTCTGAAATGATGTGTCCGAGCACCCTGCCTTCAGTCACTCTGAAAATGCATTTCTTGGGGTTGAGAGAAACTCTAAATTCCCTGCATCTCTGAAATACCTTGCATAAGTCAGAGACATGATTGCTTCGCTTCTTAGAAAATACAGTCAAATCATCCATGTAGATGATTATGCACTTGCCAATTAGGTCTTTGAAGGCGATATCCATGGTGCGTTGGAAAGTGGCACTAGCATTGATGAGTCCGAAAGGCATTTTTCTATATGCGAATGTCCCCCACTTAGTGGTGAATGCAGTTTTGTGATGATCCTCGTATTGCACCATGACCTGATTATACCCAAAGTATCCGTCGAGGAAAGACATCATCTGGGAGTCGTTGACGATCTGTAGCACCTCGTCCAATGAAGGCACTAGATAATTTTCTTTCTCTGAGGCACGATTTAGATTGGGGAAATCCACAAACAACCTAATTTCCACATTCTTTTTCCTAACCAGGACCAAGTTGGCCACCCATGTTGAGTGCTTGATAGGAAAATGATTCTTGCTGAGAGCAACTTTTGCACTTCTTTATAAATGATAGGCTCCAACAAGGCATTAATAGGGCATTTCCACTGGCGAAATGGCCTCACTTCGGTCTTCAGAGGAATGATGTGTGTAATGACAGAGGTGTCATATGTTTTTAAGTCTTCGTAGCTCCATGCCACCACATCGTGGTATCTTTGCATCACCTCTGTAATTCCTCTTTTTTCCTCCAGCATACACACTTTGCCGATAAAAACATTCTTGGTCTCCTCAGCTGTCTCGAGGTTGTGTGCATCACACTGGTTGCTTATGGCTTCCTTCATTTGATGATCCTGATCTCTGATTTGATCCAAATAAAATATGCATTCCAACTGAACCATGCCCCTAGGGATTGTATTGGTTTTGAGGTTAATAACCCCTTCTATATCCAGTTCGGTCTCTTGTGGATCAGCTTCGTCAATTATTTGAGCTGCGAAGACATCAAAACTTGTGATGAATGGAAGGATATGCTTGTCGTCATTGAAGACTTGCATGTGAGTGACATTATGTGGGACTCATGGCGTGGATGTTAGCTCAACAGTGAATTTGTTGAGTCCAAACAAGGAGAGGGGTTGTAGAGTACTGGCTGCTTGAGCCAAGGCATCAGCTATGCAATTCTAAGCATGAGGGATCAATTGTATATTGAATGCATCTAAACCCTCCAAAAGATCCCAGACCTGGTGCTTGTAGTTTGTGAGTATCTGATCATGGCAGGAATACAACCTCCTGACCTACCTGACTACAAGCTGGGAATCCCCAAAGACTTGCAGCACTTTTATGTTCTTCTTCAAGGCCATAAGAAGGCCAAGGACTAAGACCTCATATTCTGCTACATTATTGGTTCAATAAAACTGCAATTGATGGGCAGTGAGAAATGTTTTACCTATTGGGCTGATGAGTTCGAACCCAGCTCCAGCTCCCTGCCTGGACTTTGACCCATCAAATCAGAGCGTCTAGCACATGGAAGATCTCTTATCTTCATGTTTGATTGAGCTTCCATTGCCCCCGGGCTAAACGACCAGCTTTGTGATCTTAGGGGAATTCTCTGGTGCGATGCAATGATTAATAGGTGGTTCTGTTGGCGCTCCCTTTGGCATTTCTGTCTAAGGAGCAGCTATTTTTCTAACATGTGTCACTGCTGCTTGACAGAAGCAACAATCAAATTCAGAGTGTGCCGCATTGTGAACCCTGCACCAGTTCGGTAATAAGAGATCTTAGAAATTCATTCAAAGTCCTAAACTGAGTTGATCCCTTGTGCATTTTTCTGTGAACTCCTAGAATCCATCGAGTAGTCCCTAATGGTCATCCTTATCTGACTTATCATCAGCTTCTACCAACACTTCTGTGTCTGGGGGCATTCCTGTGGAATCGATCGAGGGACTACACAACACCAGCAATACTTCATCTGCGTGCTCTTCCTGAGGCCCGACCTCATTTTGGTAGGCAAAAGGGTAGTAATTCCCTAACTCGGTCTCGACAAACAACACCTCGCTGAGATTATTTTACTCCATGATCATATACTTCATATGGAGTTCACGGTTGATACAGATCTGATTTGGCAGCCCCTTCCATGGCAGCCACATGTGAGAAAGGTCTATGGCAGTATATCCATATAGTGCCTTAGTGAATTCCCTTCCTAAAATGATTCCATATGCATCGGGAATATCAACCACTTGAATATCAATGACCTATTGTATCTGTGGGTCTACGACAATCTACATCAGGATACAGTTTATTTCACCCACGATGTTGATCTCTGTTTTGTCTAGCTGGGTGACCTTCCTCTTTGAAGGCATGGGAGTGATGCCAAGAGCCTTGCATACTACCAAGGGCATGACATTGGCAGACGCTCCCTAATCAAGCAGGCAGTTATGCAAATTTTTTCCAAAGATCCTGATGGTAGTCAAGAAAGGGGGAGTTTCCGGTCTCCCTTGGAGTATGCCCACAGGTGTGTCCATTTGAGCTATTTGACCTTTGTTCTTATCATTGCCTATATCCTTGGTTTGCTTAAATTGCTCATCTTTGGAAAACTGCCTAGTAGCCCTTTCCGGCTCCCCTTCAATTTGCTTACTTGTTGATTGATTTATGGGAACATGCTTCCTCCTCCCAGTGTTATCTTGTATCTTCGGTTCTTTCCTAGGCTCTTCAAAGGTTACCCTCTTAGCTGAGGTTTCTTATGTTGTACTAGAGGATGGAGTCCCATTAAGGACCTTAAAAAGGGCATGCCTCATGGCAGGAACTTTGAGTAATTCGAAGGCTGACAAGCTGATTTTTACCTTCTTCAACTCTTCTAGTACATATTCGCCCATCTGCTCGATTTCGGAGCTAAAAGCTTGGCCTAAGGCAGAACTGGGGGTTTGTACCTTCATTTGCCTAGATGGATTTTGAGGTTGGCTTTGAGGCTGATTTTGTGACTGATTTGGAGATTTGTTCTTGTTGAGGTATTGGGCAGGTATATGAAGAAGCCCAGGGTTGTTACTGACATTTGGATCAGGTAGGGTGGCGAAATTGTTTGGTGGGGTAGAAGTTGTAAAGGGTATGCCCGCTTGTCTATTCCTGAGGAAATAGGGACTCGACCATTGATGGAACATGTGGACCTTGTCTACAAATGATTCATCTTCATCTACTAGACCATTATTTACTGAATCAAAGAGCTGAGCCAAAGTTTGTTCATTACTTACCTCTTGTGCTTCTTCATTCTCACTAGGAGTAGGCTCGACTTCAGACTCATTGCGGTCACATCACGGGAACGGCGATTGATTGACTACCAGACACAAGGAATCGTAGGGCTTAGATGGCATGATATCCCTGCAGTTGGCATTGTCAACTGCATTTTGTACCTCCACTTAAAATATTTCAGCAGCTGTCTAGAACTCGGGACAATCCAGCTCAGAATGTCTGCTAGTTTTGTGGAGCCGACACCATCTGGAGAAGGCTACTTCGACTAGATACACACCGCTGGATGTTTTGTCATAGCTTGCCAGTTGATCGAAGGGCATGGAGACTCCTCCATTATTGGGCCTGGTGTTCCATATGTAATTCTGCCTCTAAGAAGGTCTCATATCTGTATTCTGATTGGTGTTTTGCCCCTCATAATTTTGCCTGGAGGAAGTGTCTATCTCCCGAGTACCTCTGTTGTCTCTATTGTCTCGGCTGTCCTAGTTGAGATTGGCCTAAAAATTACACTGGGAGGCCTACAACTGATTATTCTGATTCTTTAGATGCGTCATCTCTGTGGACATTTTCTTGATCATCTCAGTTAGCTCCTCTAGCTTATTTTTCTCAGTCACGCCTCCAGGCGACGGGGCCAGATTTTGGAGAAAAGCGAGCGGGGCCATCGACTGATTTTGATAGGCCAGAGGAAAGTCTAGTCCTGATAGGTACAATGGTGCCTGGGGCTGTTAGGAATACGCCTGCTATTGTGGAGCAATCTGGGAATAGTTGTACTGCTGCTAGGGCTACAAATAGGAAGACGTGGGAGGCGCATAATTCAACGGCTGCCCTGGATGCGACACCATAGGAAATTGGGGTACCTAGTTCATAAGAAGGGTTTGATGAGAAAATGCCTGATTAAGCCCCTGAATCTGCATTAGGTGGGCCATTGGCTCCAAAGAAGGCAGCGGGCTGGAAATATTTTGCTCCAAGTCCGCACTAGCGATAACGGCTTCTACATAGGCAGCCAATAGGGTAGCGGGCGGTGGGCACATCCTTTTCACCAAGGTCGATGTGAATTTATCAAGTGCCGCATAGTAGACCGGAAGAGCCGCCACATCATTATGGAGGTATGGATCCTAAAGCCTCATGTGAGCCCGATGGAAGCGGTCATTGAAGGAACCAATAGGTTCATTGACCTCCCTTCTAACAGACATGAACTATTGGTAAAGCTCTGAGGGGTTAACGGGGATCTTGTATTTCTACAGGAAGGCATTCTTCATCAAGTTCCATGAGGTGATGGACCCCCTCGGCAGGTTAATATACCAATAGAAGGCCTTTTCTCGCAACAAATGTGGAAAGAGGTGACATGCAACATCTTCATGGTTGACTTGCATTTCGGTGACCGCTGTCTCGAATATTTTGATATGCTCCTCAGCTGTTCTCTGTAGATCACGCAGATGGAACTTCAAACAAAAGCCCTCTGAATTCTTGGGCATATTATTGTAGACAACAAAATGTATCGGCGATGGGTTATGTGCTAACCAAGCCATGGTGGGCGGCGAAGGTGGCACTTGCAGTTGGAAAATAGGAATTACAATGACAATCTAGGGCTGGGCCTGAGCTAGGGCTGCCTGGATGATGCCTTGGGCTGGAAGTGCTGGGAGAGGAGCGAACCCCTGGCTGCCGGAGGTAGGATGTGCAAATGCTGTTTGAGATGGTTGGGTGGAAGATCAAGGCTAGCCAAATGAAGGTGAGGGTGAGATGGAGGCAGATGGAATGGAGGAAGAGGAAGAGGCAACGTTACATCCTTGAGCCCACTTTGCCCTCGTGTGAGGCTATAACTCTTCAAATTCTACCTTGTTTGGCATTAACCGTAGAACTCTTTGAAATCTTTCTGAGGAGAATGATCCGATTCGATCCAGCTTCACTTTATCCCACATAAAATGAATCACTTCTAATCTTTAGCTTTGCATTCCCAATGTGTCAAGCCCTCCTTCTAGCGCCAGTTCTATTGATGGTGTTTTTATGCACTTCTCAACACAGGTAATGCGTAGGCGCACTACCTCTCTTGAAAGACAATCTTCTACAATCAGATTGTAGAACACTATCCCAAGGTCTCTCGAATGTCAGGTCATGATAGTGCTTAGATACCTCAATAGTTTGATGTGATTTGCTAGAATCACAAGGCGGTCTTACATAAAATACGAAGTGTGGACACAAAGCATGAAGTTGGATCTTGGAATGGAATCCTTAGGATAGAAAAATGTTATGCACCAGCTGAAAGCTCAAACAACAATCTTGGACTCCATTTAGTTGTTGGATTTGGCTTTACAATGTGCAATGAACCTTGGTATAGGTTAGTTACTAAAAAAAAAGGGGAAAAGGTAAAAGGGAGGGAAAGTTCCTAAGTCTAAAGCTTGCTATGAATAGTGACAATGGAGTTCCTACAATGGAAAATTCCTTAAAACAATATCCCACTTAACCAGGGATTTCATAGTACCATGAGAATTGTGCTATCTTCTAAGGACTGCAGATATTTCATCCTTCATCCACCACATACATGCATGAATCAAAGATGAATGTTTGGAACAACTTTAGATCAAGTCCAGGCTAACTTTGCAAAGCTATCTACCTTCAGCAAACAAAAAAAAGTATGGACTAAGGGATCATCAACAAGGTAGGAATTTTCATAATCACCCAACAGCATTCCTAAGATTAACCCAAAGAAAGTAAAAAACTAACTAAACAACAATGAGATCTATGCTAAACATGTGAAATTGGAGAATGAATCAAATAACATGAGAGAAACCAAAAAAATACACCAATTCAATGTCTTTTCTTATAAATTTCAGCAGCATGTCTTTACAACAAATCAACTCTCACTTTTGCAAATGAGGGGAGTGCTCTATTTATAGTTTCTAAAAAGTTAAATGAATGGAAAAGATTCATTCTCATTATGTGGCCTAGATTCATTACAAAATAGGGTTTCACCTACCCACAAATAGATTACAATTGAAAAATATACTCCTGTCATTTCTCTATTTCGTCATCTAGTGGATGACACTATAGCTTTTCGTCCTGTAGCTAATTGTTGTTATCTTTGCTATAGCTACTCCTCAGGAGGGTCTTCTTCTTTGGCCGGGCTGTCCTCTTGCTCCTCGAAAGCTGTGTGTTCTATGTACTTGAGGATGATGGCCTGGAGCTTGTCGATTTCAAGGATTTCACATTGTAATGCCTGGTAGCTCCACTCCTTAGCGTTCTCTTCCAACATTTTTCCAGTCTTCATCATAATTTGAGCCTTGGTCTCTTAATAGCTCTGATCGGTCAAAGGCACGGGCAGCAAAACTCAGGAACTCTGTTGTGATTTCTCTGGCTGTCCCATCCTTCATCTTCTCCTGGAAGTATGGCTTGATCTTTTCTGGATCCATTTGTATAGTGGGCATATCATAGCCCATCATCAGCTTAAGGTATTGGGCGCATTCTACCTATATTTTTTTGATCCACCCGATAACTGGATCCACTCTGCCCAGGATTTGCTCCAACCTCTCCTTCCGGTTGTCGAGGTCTCTGCGCCATACATCCACCAACCAATGATCTTCCCTTTTCAACTCTAGTTTCTCCTCCCATGTGTTCTCAAGCATCTGAAGGATGGCTTCAATTCTTGGGAGGGTGGAGTCGTATGTTGCAGGAAAATTGGTGTAGAGCCTCTTCGTGCTCTCCAAGGACTGGATCGAGATTCAAAAACTTGTTGGCCATCTGCATAGCCCTACTGATTCCCATGTTTCCAATGTATGTGACTTGTCAGAACCAATCCTCGGTGGTTTTATCCAAGTTCTTCTCTCCATCTTGTCTATCTGTTCTTTGGAGAGCAATTGTGGTGTGGCTGCAGAGGTGGTGGACAGGTCGTCCACTGAGGACCATTGTTGTATGTAGTTTGTTAAGGTAGTAACTTGCGCCTTTAGCTCATCCTTGGAGACCTTGTCCTGCTTTATCAGGAGCACCACCGTGGCCACCAACTCCTCAAGGTGTTTGACCTTTTGCTCTCTAGTTGCTGTCCCCAGGTCAATGGTGGAGATATTATAACTCACCCCTGTCTAGCTAATAGTAGGCGTTGCAATTTGTGCCACTCGGGAACTAGAAGCATCCATTGTTATCTTAGATTAGACCTTGGGCTTCTTCTCCTTCTTTGTCATGGTCAGGGATCGAGCCAAGATGGCTTCCAATCTCCCCCTTGGGTCCTTCAGCACAGAGGTTGTCTTCTCAAGTTGCTTCTCCAACAAATCAGGTATAGCAAATTTATCCTTGGGTGCATAACGACTTTCCTCACCCTTCTCAGTCAGGGGCAAGACTTCCGCCTCCTTTTCCTTATGGGGTTCTTCTTTCTTTGGGGTAGCGTCCTCTTCATCGGAATCACGAATAAACATGAGGTGTTTGACGAGAATCCTAGTGGACGGATGTCGGGTGGGACTTTCTTCTTTCGCTACCTCTCCTTCCTTCTTCTCTTTAATAGCCTCAGCCTCGGGGCTCTTGACGGCATGGGTCTCAGCCGTAGTCAAATCTTTTATCTGCTGCTCTTTTGGCGGCTACCCCTCTTCACCATGTGGTGACTCTTATGTTTCCTCCCCAACATTCTTTAGCTACTGTGGCATCTCCACCTCAAGGCCCTCATCGAAAGTCTGGATGATCTCCTTTACACCTGGGTCATCCTCTTCATCCCCACTCTCAGAAGAGCCTGTCTCTTCTCCCTCATAGACCACTCTGTTAATGCTTCGGTGCTCGTACTTGGGGTGCTTGTGATACTCGTCGGCCTCCTCCTCTGTAGGCTTCAAGAATTCTTGCTCTCGCTCCTCCAACTCCTTTGATATCTGCATCATGGCTTCCATGGCTGGCGACCCTGTTGGCAGTTGTGAAGGCTGAGCTATTGCAAGGACTTGGGCAAGGGCCGCTTGGAGAGCTGGATTCATTAAGATTTGGGAAAGCTCAGGGGGGAGGTTTTGCATATGTCTTGTAAGGGCCTCGGGCATAGCGGCAGTGGGAATAGGCGATGTTATTGTTGCCAGAGGGAGGGAAGTTATTAGAGACATGGTAGCAGAGGAAGGAGGAGTGGTCACGCCGAAAGAGGAATCAATGATGACTACTGACCCGACCAGGGGCGAAGGGGAAAGATGGACAGAAATGTCCACCGCCAGCAGAGATGAGGCCACCACAGCCAAGGAGGTGGGCAGTGCACTAGTTGGGGCAGGGAGAAGCAAGGGAGGCTACAATTCTGTCGTAGCCACTGTCTGCTTGAGCCTTTTGGGAGATGAGCCTCCCATTTCTTTCTTTGCTTGCTCCTTGGGATCTGCAGACTGCACAGTTTCCATTCCCTTTCTTTTCTGGGACCTAGTGACTGGAGGAGACTTGGAGGTCCTGCCAGTTGACGTGGTGGCAGCAATGTCTTCCATGGCACTTAGCTCACTCTTGAGCCCTTCATATGTCAGGACTACTCCTTGTCGTTGTAGATGCACCACTTGCCCATCGACCCACTCCTTAGTATGAGTTATGATTGGCTGGGTGATGGTATCTAGGTCATCGACCTCTTGTTCATCCCAATCGATCGATAGTATTGGTAGGTCAGCAACTCCAGGGTACCTTGAGTGCATGATCGTGGACTCGTCCTCTTCGACTTGGTCTGGTACCAGGAACGGTTGAACCCTTCTTAGGAATAGTGTCGCCATGTGCATGTAGTGCCTTGCACGCACCTCTTTTTTTTCCTTGCAGTAAGCCCATAAATCTTCAATGTGGTATTGGTGGGCATACGCTGGCCCCAGTGCATTCCTGACGTGGCCATGTTGATCCATCCACGGGCGGGCAATGTACCAGTCAAAATTGTAATTCTTGAGCTCCTTCTCAGAGTTACTGGCACATTGGGAAGTCTGTAGTCGGTATAGACCCTGGTCGAGGATCATGGGGTAGGAGATCCCCGCCACGTGCTTATTGCTGAAGATCGCCTAAATGTGTTGGAGTTGTCGAGAAAGCTCCAAGAGGATGATCCTATCATTGGGGTATCGTGGCAATCTATTTGGCCATTCCGTGAAACCCTGGGCCCGGATGTAGGTGAACTTGGGGAACTGGATAAACAGGAAGGCATATTCTTTTAAGAGCACCCTGGCGCTATGGGAGACCCTCCTCTCGAAGTCTCCAACAATTAATCTAATGATGTGGCCAACAAAGGCATCATTGACCCGGCAGTACTCTTTGAAATTGCAGTACTGGAGTTGCGGATATTTTTCAAATGACTTGAGCCCTCGCTTATGTCCCTGATCGGGAGCCACAAATAGCCCATTGTATTGTCTTTGACCTGCCAGGGAGTACACTAGGTAGGAGGTCATGTAAAACTTGGAACTCTTTTTTACGTTGATAAACTGCTCATGGAAGTAGTTGCTAATGATGCTTCCCCAGTCGAATGAGACCTTGGTGGTGACATCCTCATTTTCCCGCAGGATCTGTTTAATGTAATATGTCATCCACTCCTGGAAGTAGGCGGCCGTTGGGAGACCCATGACCCTACTCAGCATAGTTACCAGGTCATGATAGTCCTCATGGAAATCACTACAAAAGAGTTCTTGGGAAACCTTCACAGTGCTACCCCATTTCTCCTTAAGCTACAGGAGGTTGATTGACTTCTTGCACCCTACCGGATTAGCATCCCACACCACCTGACATTCTTCCAACATGGGGACCTCGATCTGCTGGAACGTGGGAATGTGGAATGTCTTCATAATCCCTTCTCATGACATGTATGTGACGATGTTTCCCTCCTTATCCACAATCGTTCTGGTGTCTGATTGATAGGCTTCTTGACAAGCCATCACTAGTTCGGGTGCCACGAGAGAGGGAGGGAAACTGGTAGCCTTGGCAATTCCACTCTAACATATTAATCTGGCATTCTTTGTCATCGGGTTGACCTTAACCCTCTGAGTGAATTCATCTATGTCAACCTGGCCGATGTTGGTATTTGAAATATCCTTCCAGTCCATTCAGACCTTTGACTAGAGCGACTCACCTTGGAACTGGTACTTCATCTGATCTTTTTCTTCCTTGCCCTGAGGGGTCCTTCCTGACTTCTTGCCCTTATCCTTTCCTATGGAGTCCCCTGAAGTTCTTGCAGCTGATTCCATATATTCTACAAGCAAGGGAAAAGTCAGCGCAATAAAATATCAAAAGTGATCACGTTAGTCCATATTTTGAGCATAACATCTAGATAATCAATCAAGTATATCATAAATCTTATCTTTAGATGGTATTGATCTTTGTTTCAGGTCGTTTGGACAATCCAGCCCTGGAGGGCCGGACTTCCCTGGCAGGAATGCGGTCTGGAAGGGAAAACACAGCCGAAAGCCCCTAGAGACCCTTGGCCAAATTTTAGTGTTTTAAGAGGCCCATGATGAAGAAGAGAAAAATTCAAGACATGGGTCAAAGTCAGATTCTAATTTCAGGAATGTTTGGATGGATCTAAGGGCCTTCGGAGGTTTTAGGCTGGAGGGCCGCCAGGAGATGGCAGTTGGAGACGGTGGATAGTAGGCAGAAATCTGGTGGTGAAAGTCCAAGGGCCAGGGTCCGGGAGGGCAAAAGTTGGCTGATGTGTGCTTATCATTTAGGCTTGGCAGCTTTTGGCTTGGTGGGGCCCGGAGGCTGGGAAGATGTTATGCGCCAGCCGCCATGAGATTTGCGTTGATTTAACAGTGGCAGCAAGGAGTGGCCTGGGGCCCGGATGCGGGAAGCCGACATGGATCCACCGTTGAGGACGGCAGAATAGTCACGAAGTTCTAGGAACGAAACTATGAACAGCCGGGCCCAGAAGGTCCCACGGCAGCAAGGAGTTTCGGCAAGATTGCACGGAAAGTGGAGGCACGGGTTCTGGCAACCGGGCGGATGGGGCAAAATTTCCAAAGGGTAGGAGTTCCACATACTTCCAAGGATGGAAGTCCAGGAGCCAAGGTCTGAAGGGTGAAAGGTCGCCGTTGCGAACAAACAAGCCCACGGTGGAGAGGGAGGTGGGGTCCGGGGGTCGGGTGGCATCATGGATTTCACTGAAAGATTTCTTAGTGGGAAACGGCAGAGAACATGGAACGGAAGCCCAACATCCGAGGCCCGAAGCTAAAAATGATGGGTTGATTCAATCCGCCAAGGGTTCAAAAGCCAACGCATCGACGGAGCCCGAGGGGCGGGACGCCGGGCGATGTTCGCCATTTTGGAGAAGGCGAACCTCCGACAAAACTCTGGGGTTCTGGGCCCAAAAGGAACAAAGAACACAGGTTAGGTTTCAAGTTTCATGGTGGAGCAAAGACTGGGACCCGACAGCAGGGGAGGCAAGGCAATTTGGCTGTTCAAGCTCGGCGGCAGGAAATCGGAAGACCGAGGAAGGAAACCCGACAGACCGGGCCCAGAGAGGAGGATTTCCGTCAGCGGTTGTTTGAAGATTTCAGAATCCTGATAGCAAAGGCAGGTCTCGGGCTCGGGGCGAGGAATCACCCTGCACGAAGAACAGTCGCACCACGGAAAAGTTCTGAATCGACGATGAAGGCATCCTAGGTGTTTTACTCAGTTTTCTACCACATGGGTTCAGCGTGCAATCTAGTTTTCTATCAGTTTACGCTCTCCTATCAATTTCTTCATTTGATTAAATCTTTGAAAATCATGAAAAACATGTATGGGAGGGTGACCGATTGCCTACCTTGAACACGCGGAGCGGGAAGATGTGGGATCCACCTATGTTGATCGAAGTGATGCTAAGGGTGACGATCGCGACGCTTGTCGAAGGCGGTGGGCTCCAGAAGATTCTTTCTCCAACTCGCTCCAATATTGATTATGAAAATGACCTTGGCAGGTTGGGCATTTTATACCCCAACTGCCATTAATATCTGCATTAAATGCACATACGGCCGCAGGAAAATTTGCTGGATTTGAAATTAGGTCGGCGGCGACGACAGCGACTCTAGGACCCGGCAACCGGGAAGACGTGATGTGTCGGCCGCCGTGAGATTTTTGTTGATTTAACGGTGGTGGCGAGGAGCGGTTGAGGATGGTGGAACCGTCACAGAGTTCCAGGGATGGAACTCTAGATGGCCGGGCCCGAAAGGTCCCGCGGCAGCCAGTTAAAAAACACACTACGGCCGAAAAAAGCTAGGCAGGGCCCGAGGAGTAGGAGTCTGCCAAAGGCTCGCTATCATGGACAGCGAGCCCAGGACAGAAGTCTGGAAGAGGACTTCTGGGGCCCGGGGTCGAAGGGGTGGGCGCCGCCCCAAAACTTATGAAAAATTTCACACGGAGGGCGGCGAGGCAGACCCCAAAGGGCGAGCAGACGCCCAGCGAACGCCGCGAAGGACGAAAAATTCAAAGGGGAAACCCGAATAGAGAAACCTGGACACCCAGGCCCAGAAGGGTCCAAGGCCATTTCAGGGCCAAAATGCTAGATTGATTCCCCGAGGCCCCAGAAGGCAGCCAAAAAACCAAAAGCGGAGGCATGATCAATTTATGATGGAACCTTGGAGCAACATTGATCATGTGAAACATCAAAAAAGAGGGCACGCAAAATGAGGCAATCCCAAAAGACCCGATGAGGCGAAATAAAAGAGGGTCCCCGTTCCGAACGGGGCGTGTGTGCTAAGGGCACAACAAGTTATCCTTAAGTTTAGGTTTTTACGGTGGAGTTTTTCAAGAAAGATAGTCTCTATCAGAGTTTTATCTATTTTTTGGTATGTGGCTAACATCGGTGTCAACATTCTCTCCACTATCAATGAGTAGAATAGTGATATTTATTTTAGAATTTTCTCCTTTCTATTGTGTAAAATTTGTAAAATTAAATTAATGGGGAAGGAATGTTTTTTTTGCACCCTATTTATGTGAAGTCTAATTTTTCCTTGCTTCTTTTCCTAGTCTTCCTTCTACCTTCACTTTCCTATTATTTTTAATTAATTTGAGGAATCCTAAGTTTGAAATATTGTATGATTTTGAGGTGTCAACATCTTTCATAACTTCATCATTCCTTAGCATGATTCCCTTTGCCTCCCAAATTCTCAAAGACCACCCTTTGTTAAATTCCAAAGTCTTTACTTATCATTTTTTTAGAAATATTCTTCCCTTGATACTATGTTGGTAAATGGTATGAGTCCTTTCCAACCCCTAACATATTACTCATTCCCTTATCTCATTCCAAATTATCCTAAGCCATTCATTGAAGTTCAATTTTTTCTCTTTCCTCCTAATTTTTTTCATTGATTAAGAGTTATCCTTAATCCTTGATGCCCCCCTTCCCCTTTTTTCAAAATTCTTTTAAGTCCTTTGTGATTCAAACTTGTAGCTTTTCATTTCCCCTCATCTCTTCTTGAAATGCAATATGAAGGAGGCTCAATGCTCAATGTCCATCAAGTTGCCATTATCTTAACATTAAATTATCTCTTGCTCCCCTACCAAAGTACAATGTTACATTGAATTTTTGAAGCTTGATGTTTGATGGCTCAATGCCTTATCATGGTTTCATAGATACATTATTATTTTTGTCAATTAATAAAAATTGAGGTAGGTACAAGTTGTGATCCACAAATCTTCTCCCTCAATTAGAAATTAGACTTTAAACATCCCTCTCCCTTTTCACCTCCTTCAATATGTGGTTGATGGTAAGCCTAACACTCAAAAATTGGAAAAGGTAATAGTAAGGCTCGTTGGCGTTTCTGATGATTTAATATTATTTATTTTGGAAAGAATGTGAGCTCAATCCAAATACTTTGTTGATAGACTCCAAAAGGTGGGAATTTGAATAGAAGATGTCATTAATGCTCACAGAGACAAAAAACCACCAAATATCAATCCAAGGAAGCTACAAGGGAGTATTAAATGCATTTTTAGCAAGAATTGAGGAGGATTACCACACCCATACTTCATTTATGATCTGCAGAACCCTTTTTTATCAAAGTCACACCTCTAGGATGTGATTTCAATATATTTCATTGGCAATTTCAAACAATATCACACTCAAAACCATGAATCATCAATAATAAAATATGGAAAGCAACATAGGCATGATTGTAGGGGACATGTGTGATATAGGAATTGTAGGATGTCATGGTTTTAACTTCTTATGTAGTATGTATTTCTAACATTTTGTATGCCCTCCTACCATAGTTTTATCTACCTTAGTTTCTATATTGAGTGAAGAAAGATTATAGGATATCATAAAAGATTATTTACAAAATCAACATAAGAGAGATATATAGAGGAAGCCTTAGGGTTTAAATTTCTAGCTTTGGCTTGTTTGATTTTGTATTGTAATGATCTAATTTTATCCCAAATATATTTAATAAAATATTTGATACCTTCAATATTAAATTATTAAAGGTAGAATCAACCTTATTTGAGTTTCTTTTTGTATATGCCATGCATTTCTTCATATATATTATTTATTTTTTCAACCAAAAGTCTATAAAATCCTTGCAAAGATTATGTAAGGTATCTTTTTAGCATAATAAAGGAAATGTATGGGAATATCTATATATTATAAATATACTCACTTAATAAAATCAACAACCATTTATTATTTCTCTATATATGTGTAGAACCTAGATTTCTTGTTCATTCTTAAAGGTATAGTTTTTAATAGTATCTTGATTAAGACATTACCTAAGTTTTTGTTAGATGTTTGATTAGATTCAAATATTTAATTTCACAATATATAAAGGAATCAATCTATGGATATATTTGTCTCCCCATTTAATCCTCAACACACTTGAAATTGATCAACTTAAACATCTTTAGAGTTTTATTTGTTTGTTTGTTCTAACTTCCAAGTTTGAATGTAAATAACAACATAAAGGGTTGTTGTAAACACATTCTTAGAAAATTATATAGTAGATCATTTTTTAATAAGGTGTTAAACCTTACATGTCCAAATTATCACATAAGTATATTGTGAATCATGTATTGGGATACATTTTACATAGGGTATATTTTGTAGTAAGGAAGTTTATAATCATAATTTAAATAATAAATTCAACACCTCATGTAAACCGCCATTGGTCTTGCAATGAAAAAAATGAAGGAGGTCATATGCATATCAACAATTGGTCCTATGTTGCCCAATTTTTATATAGTTTTATGGTAATATTATCAAGCTTGACACCCCTAGCACTTGGGAAATTATCAAACCTTAGGGATTTTTCATCTATAGCTCATATCACTAAAAAATTAGTGTTCTTTTTAGGGATAGTTAAATCAAGACTCAACTTGAAGACCCGTGTCAATCAATTAAAATTATGTAGCTAAGAAATTATTGGTACTTGGTTAATATAATCAAAATTTATTTATATGGATTTCTTTTCCTTTTAAGGAGTGACACATTAGTCGAGGAAGATAAAAAATTTAACCTCATAAGATAAAATAATGAAAAGAGATCAGTGATTAAAACGGTCCAAGAAATTCCAAAGGCTACTTCCTTTGATGCAAGAAGGTGATGATAGAAATAGAAGGCTAAGAATCCAAGCATATCATCTGCATGTAATTTTCTAGTTATTGAAAGAGTAAGTACTTCAAATAGGAGAGATACATAAAAATAGTATTTAATCAATATACATCACATAATTTAGCTTCTAATTTTACCTAAAAGTAATAGGAGAACCTTTAGACATGATTTTGGTATGTTTGGAAAAGAGATAAATGATGATAAAATAAATAAATATGCATCTCAAAATTTTCTTACAAAAAAAAAAGATATGAAGTTGTATCTACCTTCACATATGAGAAACATAAGAGGAAATAAGAATAATAATTATCCTACTTCATTTCTAATAATTGAACAAGAAGTGGAGACTTTATTTCATGATGTTGTTTAGGCTGATCAATTATAGAGTGAGCATAATGAAAGAGATTTAGATAACCAAAAATATATTATTAACCATGTTAGAGAAAAGAAACATGAGAAAGAAACAAAATTTGCACTAAGGAGAGCTAACCTTTCTCAGCAGGTTTAAAAAGTAAAAAATATAAAAATGTTGTTCAACATTAAAATATTATTCAACTCGCCTAAAATTAGTAGCTATTTAATTTATAGCAACATCAACAAAACCCCCAACACCAAAATATAGGAAAAAACATTAGGGACAATCCTAGAAGATAAGATCAAATATTTACTCTAGTAAGACTAACATTGGGATTAGAAATATACAAATGAATTAAATTTTATTGCATTCTTAGTTACCATAATCTCACCCCAAATAAGAGTAGATGAAGGAAGCAAAAATTCCAAGGTAATAATGTGATCACCCTTGACTGTCACTTGAATTATTTCATTGATATGATAGATTCAAATATGAAATAGAATATGAATTTCATGATGAATCCCTTTATACAACATCGCTAGAAGAAAGTGCAAAATTATGGCACAAAATTCTTCCATATAACAACATAGATTTGTGGGATGAGAACTTGTGATGTTTTTTAGACTATAATATGAAGGAAGAGTGGATTAAAAGTTTGAGAACTATGAGAAAACCACTACTAGGAAATGGGTTAATGAATTTTTCATTTATTTCAACAATAAATTTATCATTAAAATGATATAAGTGAATCCTCAAGTAAGATCAAATAAGCTTTTGTTCCTTGTTCTTTATTGTGGATCATTTTACTCAAAATTGGGTTATTGCTTATGGGAGAAAAATCCTCAAACATTGAGGGAGGATTATGTCATGTCTATCAATATAGAATGAAATATGAGGTAATCTAGTGAAGACTAAGAGGTATGATGTGAAACTTCATAAACTAAATACAATAACTTTGAGAAAACCCCTAAACATTGAGGAAAATTTGGACAAGTTAATGGGATCTATAAAGGATCTCTCATACAAAGTTGCAAAGAATGAGAAAGGTATGTCTTCTAACACTATTTTCACACACTTCAATAAAACTAAAAAATTGCATAATAAACCTTATAATTATGATTTGTCTAAATTACCTAGATCTACAAATAGATAGGTGGTACCAATAAATACAAACCAAGGTTAACAAGAGAAAAACACCAGTGATTCCTTGAGGAAGGATCATGCGAATATTCAAAAAGATTCATTATGATGTGACATATGTTATTCTCCTCATGGTCAATCAATGTGTGTTATTTCTACAACACTCAAAGAAGACAAAGGATTTCTAGAATATGAAGGTGTATCCAAGTGTTATAAGGTTCCAATGTTAATTAGTTGGATGGATATTAGGGTGGGAAATCATTTCAATATAATCATGATAGCTATTGAGTTCCATATGGATTACTAAAAAATACTTCAATCAGCTCAATGAAAAACAAGAAAAATATATGAGAGAAAATTTATCTAATAAACATATTAGAGCTCTCACTAAAGTGGATATGATATAGGTCCAAATTTATTGTACCAATTGATAAATAGATAAAACTAGATGCCACAAATCAAGCTAGAGGTTTGGTTGTCCAAGATATGCTAGCTAGATAAATGAACAATGGAAAGAAAAAAAAAATAGCCCAAATATGTAAATAGGACTAAAAGGAGGTCACCACCTAGGAAGACAGTGCGTATTATAGATGCATCCATAGAGAGTAAATTTCCATAGTAGAAGTGGGTTGATGCCTAAACTAGTAATTTGAAAATTCAAAAGCTATTAGAGATAGTGATTAATTGAAGTCAATCATGAAACAAAAAATAAGAAGCATGAAGAATTTGGAAAAAAATTTAGCCCAAATATAATTTTTGTTAGTAGCCAAGAAATTCCTTTAATCTCTAGTACTAATTATGTGATTGTTCCACTCTCCACTTCTTTACTTGTATAATGACTAATTAGCATGGATAGAGCTTTGATTTCATTAAAAATTTAATTGCTAGCTAGGGATTTGTTGAGGATTCCTAAACATAGGGAGAGGGAATTACTTTATATCAATATTGGAAAACTTTTTCTATGAACAAAATGAACCTATAGTTATTCTCAAAAATAGGGTAGATAAAATTATTGTGCAAGAAACACTTGATATTTACTTGAGCACTATGTCTATAGGTAACAAAATAATTGTTAGTCTATTTTACACACCTCCATGTTGATTAATTTATGATTGGTACATAATTTATGTTAGATTTCTGGGTATCCAGTAATGTGATGTCATTGGAAGTCATGAATCAACTAGGAATGAAAGTTTCAAAGTCTAATGGAATTTTTTTTTCCTTGGATTCTTGTGAAGTGAATGTAATTGGGGTAGTTAATGATGTTGAGGTGCAAGTGTTGCATACCCAAGTAAAATTTAAAAAAAAAAGATATTTTCATAGTTGATTGTCCAGCTAATTGGAGTATGTTATTTTCTAAAAAGTGGTCCACCCCAATTGGTGGTAGTATTTATATGGATTTTTCTTATGATACTAGGGTATGTGCAAGATCATGGTGGGCCAAAAAGTGGCGATATGTAAGTAATATGATGGCCCATGTGGTTGACGAATTTTTTTAACCCAAAATTGATGAAACGAAAAGGGTTTTTAAAGGAGATTCTCAGCTTTCCACCAATATAAATTATGCTTTAATTTGAATTTAATAAATAATAATTATTAATTTTCTATTTGAATTACAACTAAAGTCCTAATTGATAGGGTGATTGAAAAGCATCTATAGCTTTCAACCCATACAACATTTTTTGAATATGAAACATGTGTCACATTCTATGCTTTGCATACTATAGGATTAAAAAAAATGAATTTCATGAAGTTTTGGTCAAGTTAAGGTGGTTAGACATATGAGTTTTTTATATTTTTTAAAAGTTGTAATGAAAAAATCATAATAAATTATTTACTTGGAAAACAAATACAAAAAAATATGCATCACATCGGGACATGAGTCCTCTACTTATATCTAAAATCTTATTAATTTTTTTATCATTTTATTATTGTTAGGGTGGTTAGATAAACACCTACTTATTTTTTCTGTGAAATTTAATTACTACTACATTGAAATTTCAAATTTTCAAAAAATAGATTTTTTTTTTTACATAAGCCTAGTAGCTTGGAAACTACATTCAATTTGCTACATATTCTATTCTTACATATTTTTGAAATAATATGGATAACTTATTCAAATTTTTATGTCATGTTGACTTTAACTCTAATTTTATGAATTTTGATTGCCACTTAAGGGCCTATTTTTTCCATGATGATCCTGCACATACCCACCATACTTTGCTACATGAAAAATAATTCCAATTACATATATATAGTACAATTAAATACTAGTCAAAGTCAATACCATTGTGAAGTGCTCATAATCACGATTCTAGCAAAGTTTGTTTTAAGGAAAATGAGCTCTGTATGGCGAAGTTATGAAAGGTCAAAATTTGGGTTAAAATTGTCTCAATGTTGTCAGCACCTAGTCAACTCAAGATCCAATCAACCCTTGACACACATCACCTCCTCCCTCCAAGTGGAAAAAATTTATTGACAAAAATATATATATATAATAAAATTTATATTTAATAAAAATATATAAGATGGGCCCCACCCATCCATGGGGCGGTCCACATTAAGTGGGGCACCACCCATGGTATGGGGGGCAACCCACTTTTGAAGGGGAATGCATCCCCCTCTTTTAGGGGAAAGGATAAAGGGAGGAGAGTGTGGTAGGACCACACCCCCCTATAAAATGCCTATAAATTCTCTTTAAACTTAGACTTATTTTTGCTATTTCAAGCCTAAAAATTATGCCATTTTTATGATTTGAAACCATAAAAATACTAATCATATTTTCTACAAGAATATTAGGAATATTATTCCTAAATTAAGGAGCCTATTCAAACTACATCCCCAAATTAATACGGAATAAATCCCTTCCTAACCATTCAAATGGAAAAAGAAATTATCTTAAGGGGATATTATCCTTCTAGGAATCATAAGAAGGGGATATTATTGGAATTTTCTCTATGTAAGGTACATTGGGTAGTTAATTGGTTTTACACCAATTTGGAAAAATAAATGTAATATAAAAAGGGTTAGAATGGGGAGTGTGAGGTCAAGTGATTTTTGGAAGAATTTTGCAAGAGTGAGATTATTTTACTTGGAGAAATTATTGTAATTCTATGCTTGTGGAAGCTTGATTCCACACACTTTGGAGGTACAATTTGAAGATTTCTTTGTAAACCAAGGGGAGGTTCTACCAATGAATGTAACCAATTTTTTTGGAGGAATTATTGGATTAGTCCACTCAATTGAAGAGGGGCCCAAAGACACAGTCGTTCTGAATGACGAACTCCATTATCAATTTCATTTGCACTCTCTTTTTCTCTCTCATTATGTTTTTTCCTTAATCTCTTTGTAATTTCATTCATTTAAATTCATTGAATGTGAAGTATTAATTAAGAACTTTTGGTTTGTAATTTTTAACATAAGAAATTGAAGCAACTGTCGTAGATCCTTAAAACATATCAAATTGGTATCAAAGCTATGTTTTGACTAGTATTGTAGATTTGAATGCTTACATGCTTGAAGCTTCAACAAGGCAAAGGAAAACTTGAAGAATACAATCCTAAGATCGGTAAATAAAGGACTTTGCCAAGAATGGACGAAACTAAAGCTAGGAAAGCACCGAGCAAGAGCTTGATGATAAGTCTTTCTAGTGATTCTTCCTTGAAATAAAGGCTATGGTGGAAGAGTTGTATGTGGAAAAGAAGAAGCATGAAAAGTGAGATTTGTTGAAGCAAGAAAAGAGGGAAGATTGAAAGGAAAAAGAAGGATAAGATCCAAAAGATCCATCTCCTCCATCTTCCCCTTCTTCTCCATCTTCCCCTTCTTCTTCCTCTTCTACTATTGTTAATCCTTTCAATTGCAAGTCTAAACCTATTATTAAACTTGATGTAAAATTTGAGTTGCCTAAGTATTGTGGTGAGTTAAATGCCAAAAAGTTAGATGATTGGATCCAACAGGTAGAAGTATATTGTAGGATTCAAGGCCTAAAAAATGATGCTTTTATGATCCAGTTAGCCACTCTCCGGTTGGGAGGTACTACTCTCATTTAGTGGGAGAGCAGGACTTGGGAGGAAATTGTTTGCCATGGTAAGGTCAATATGACTTGGATGGAATTTATTGCTTCCCTTAAAAAAAAACTTATCCTTTAGGTTATATGCAACAATTAACCATGAATTGGAAAACCTTTAGGCAAGGTAGGGGTAATTTTGTCCAAGATTACACTCATGAGTTTAGAAAATAGGCTATTGCTTTAAATGTTCAATTGTATACTTAGGATACATTACTCAAGTACATAGGTGGTTTGCATTCTTTCCTAAGACATACTATTCTAATGTTGAGTCCTAATAATTTGGATGAAGTGTTAGTCCAAGCCACAAATTTAAATTCAAGGGTAAGAACACTTTCAGTGGTAATTTCTCAAAGAAACCATCTAATACTAAGGGGAAACCTAAGGGTAAATATAAAGGAAAATAAAAAAAGACAGCCATAGTAAAGAAAGAAGGTGAAAAACCCACCTGTTCTCATTGTTTGAAAGAAGGACACAAAGACTCTAAGTGATAGAAACTACATCCAGAACTTAGGCCAAAGAGGTACAGTGGAAACAAAGTGAAGCATAAGACATCTGTTGTAACACAACAGGATCTTGGCTATAATTTTGGGGATGAGAAGAAGATAACCATCATTGGGATTCAAGGTCAAAACAAAGGTATATCTCTTGCATCTGAATCAAGTAGTTCTACAAGTACAAGTAAGCAACCGAAAGTAGATAAGCAGAGGAATTAATTTTTTCATATCCGTGTGATAACTAAACATGTTAAGGTTGATACTTTATTTGACACGGGTTCAAAGTTAATCTCATATCTGAAGAGGTTGTTAAAAATCTAAATCTTACCACAACTCCTCATTTGAAGCCATACCCTTTTGGATGGGTTTGTAATGATGCACAATTACAAGTAACTAAACAATGTAAGGTTAGTTTTGCAATCACTACAAACTTTAAAGATGAGGTTGTAGCAGATGTTGTACCTTTAGATATTTGTGGACTTGTGTTAGGAAGTCCATATTTGTACGACCGTAAAGCTATCTTCTTTAGGGAGGAAAAAAAGTATCTCCTATTTAAGGATGAAATTGAATATATTGTATGTGCACACAAAGTCAAAACTAGTCTTGCTTTAGTTAATGTTGGTCAGATGAAAAGATTAGTGAACTCTAGTAAAAACTTTGTTTTAATGCTTCTTAAGGCCAAAGAAGATGAAATGTCTTAAGGAATTTAAAGGAAGTGATCCTAAACATAAAGCTAAATTGGTCAAAGTTGTTTCCACTTATGATGACTTGTTTCAAGAACCAAAAGGATTGCCTCCTAAAAGAGCTATTCAACATGAAATTCAATTGCAGTAGGATGCACCACTACCTAGTATTGGCATGTACCATTTGTCTGTCATGCAAAATGAAGAAATCAAAAAGAAAGTTCAGGAGCTCATCGACAGAGGAGTGATTCATCCAAGCACATCACCTTGTGGTTCTCTAATCATTTTGGTTCCAAAGAAATATGGAACATGGAGGATGTGCATCTACTTCAGGGCACTAAACAAAATCACCATAAAAAATAGGTATTTGCTTCCTAGAATTGATGACTTGCTTGATTAGCTTAAGCATGCAATTTATTTCTCTAAATTAGATTCGCGAAGTGGTTATCATCATATATTAGAATTGCAAAGGATGATATTTGGAAAACTACTTTAAAGACAAAATAGGGACTTTATGAATGGTTGGTTATGCCCTTTGGGCTTACCAATGCACCCGCCACATTCATGCGAGTCAAGAATGACATCTTTCATCCTTACATTGACAATTTTGTTATTGTGTATCTTGATGATATCCTAGTTTTTAGCAAGTCTTGGGAAAACCATGTAAGTCATGTTAAATTATTTTTTGATGTACTAAGGAAAGAAAAACTCTATGTAAATATTTCTAAATGTGAGTTTCTAAAGACATCTCTTGTGTACTTAATTTATATAATAGGGAATGGTCAATTGAAATTTAACCTTTCGAAGGTCGAGGCAATTGTAAACTAGCCTAAGCCAAGTATTGTAATTGAAGTTAGGATTTTTTTGGGTGTTGTCCAGTACTGGAGGAAGTGTATTGTGAACTTCTCCTTCATCACATCACTGTTGCATGCATTAACAAGTACAAAGATAACCTTTTAGTGGGGAGGGCAACAACAAAGGGCCTTTGACACACTCAAGGAAAAGTTAAGCACCGCATCAGTCTTGGCTCTACCAGATTTGCACCAACCATTCAAGATCAAAATAGATGCAAGTGGATTTTCCATAGGAGAAATATTGACACAAGGAGGCAAGCCAATCTGTTACCACTCTAAAAAAATTTCTGGCGTAGTAAGTAATTATCCAACTTATGATAAAGAACTTTATGTTTTAGTACAAAGTGTTAAGAAATGGAAACATTATATAATGGGAAAGGAAATAGTAATCCATACCAATCATTATCCATTACAATATCTACATTCACAAACTAAGCTACAACAAAGTAGGCATTTTCGATTGATGGTATTTTTACAACAATTTCACTTAGTCATTAAGTATAAGAAAGGATCCCATAACAAAGTAGCAGATATGCTTTCTAGACCTCTAGTTTCTAATGCTTTGATAATCCTTAAAAATAGTTCTATGATTCATGCAATTTTTGAAGAACAATATGCTACTGATGAAAATTTGAAGGATATCTATGCAACTCTAATCAAAGGAAAACAAGTAGAAGAAAAGGATTATTATGTGCATGATAAACTCTTGTATCACTTAGGATAATTATGCATTCCAAAGAATGAACAAGTGCATGTAATGAAAGAGGCACACACATCGCTAATTGCAGGACATTTTGGGGTTGTACACACCTTTACCTATACCGTTCCATCTATGGGAAAGTGTATCTATGGATTTTGTTGGGGGATTGCCTATGTCTAGGAAAGGGCATGACTATTTGTATGTATTAGTTGATCAGTTCAAAAATATGTGTATTCTTATGCCATGTAAAAAGCAAGTCACTGCTGAGCTGATAGCTCATACATATTTTTAGTTTGTATGGGTTCACTTTGCGTTACCCACTTCCATTGTATTAGATCGAGATTCTCAATGCCTTGTAGAGTTTTGGTCAGTCTTATAGGGACTTATGGATACTAAACTAAAAAATAGTACAACCTTCCATCCAAAGACTAATGGATAGATAGAGGTAGTCAACAGGACAGTTGTGCATCTACTAAGAGGATATTGCAGAAAATATCCTAAGTTGTGGGATGAAAGTCTTCATTATATGTAGCATGCCTACACCCATGCAACCCATTCTTCTACAAAGAGGTCTCCTTTTGAGACTTGCTTTGGTTACTTTCCAAAGACACCAATGGACTTTTCTTTTGGAACAAATGATATAGAAGATGGATGCATTGATGTAGAAAGGGCTTTAAAGATCATCCAGAAGGTCCAAGTAGTTCATTAGGCCATAGAAGTACAATTGGAAAAGAGTCAAGCAAAGTACAAGGCTCACCATGACAAGCGTCGCATCAATCATCATTTCCAAGTTGGAGACAAAGTTTGGTTACACATAAGCAAGGAAAGAATGCAAGGTGAAGGAAGGAAGCTCAAGCTGATCAGATATGGTCTATTCAAAATTTTGGAAAAGATTGGAACAAATGCCTTCCACCTTAATCCTCCTCCATACATGCAGATTTACTCGGTAGTCAATGTTGAAAACTTGCAGTTGTACAAACCTTCGATGATATTAGATGAGGAGGCTGAAATCTAAGTTCCATCAGTTGATGAACTTTCAATAGAGTACATGTCAGAGTTGCCTGAATATTTTATCCTCGATAGGAACACTAGGACTTCACCAAGATGAGTAGTTGAATACCTCTTAGTGGGGCTAAAAGGGATGCATCCAAGCAAGGAAAAGTGGATGGAGATTGGTAAAGTGAGGGAACTTTACCCTCACTTACTTTCTGAGTGACCAACTTTTGGAGGTCCAAAAGCTTTCTAGTGGGGAAGACTGATCCAGAGGATTTTTCTCCAATTTTGATATCATTAAAAAGTGCTCAGAATCCTGACTCCAACACACCTTGAACAGAGTCAATTGGAGTCTCGGAGCTCAAGATATATATGGTCAAACCTCAGGTCAACTCTCAGAACTCAACTAGAAAAAGCAAAAAAAGTCAGTCATCAAAATTGGTCAAAGTCAACACCATTGCAAAGTTCTCATCATCACGATTCTGGTAGAGTTTGTTTTATGGAAAATGAGGTCCATATGGTAAAGTTATGAAAGGTCAAAGATTGGGTTAAAATTGTCCCAATGACGATGTCAACACCTAGTTAGCTCAACGACCAATTAGCCCTTGACAAACAACATCACCTCCTACCTCCAAGTAGCAAAAAATTATTGCCAAATATATATATATATATATATATATAATAAAATTTATATTTACTAAAAATATCTACGATGGGCCCCACTCATCCATGGGGTGGCCCACATTAAGTGGGGTGCCACCCATAGTATGGGGTCGACCCACTTTTGAAGGGGAACACATCCCCCTCTTTTAGGGGAAAGGATAAAGGGAGGGGAGTGTGATGGGACCACTCCCCCCTAAATCCTCTTTAAACTTAGACTTATTTTTTCTATTTCAAGTCTAAAAATTAGGCTATTTTTATGTTTTGAAACCATAAAAATACTAAACCCTTTTTCTACAAGAATATTACGAATATTATTCCTAAATTAAGGAGCCTATTCAAACTAAATCCCCAAATTAATAGCTAATAAATCCCTTTGTAACCATTCAAATGGAAAAATAAATTATCTTGAGGGGATATTATTCTTCTCGGAATCATAAGAAGGGGATATTATTGGAATTTTCTTTATGTAAGGGAGATTGGGTAGTTAATTGGTTTTATGCCAATTTTGGAAAAAAAAATGTAATATAAAAAGGGGTAGAATGGGGAGTGTGAGGTCAAGTGATTTTGGAAGAATTTTGTGAGTGAGATATTATTTTTCTTGGATAAATTATTGTAATTTCGTGCTTGTGGAAGCTTGATTCCACACACATTGGACGTGCAATTTGAAGATTTCTTTGTAAACCAAGGGGAGGTCCTGCCAATGAATGTAACCAAATTTTTGGAGGAATAATTGGATTGGTCCACTCAATTGAAGAGGGGCCCGAAGACGTATTCATTCTAAATGAAAAAATTCGTTGTCAATTTTGTTTGCACTCTCTTTTTCTCTCATTTTGTTTTTTTCCTTAATCTCTTTGTAATTTCGTTAATTTAAATTTGTTAAGTGTTAAGTATTAATTAAGCACTTTTGGTTTGTAATTGTTAATGTAAGAATTTGAAGCAACTATCATAGATCCTTAAAACAGATCATTGAAGGAGATTTTGTATGTGGCTACGCTAGAGGCTAGAGCTCCCCTTCAATGAGACATGCCTCTATTATAGGATCATGGGGAAGGTCATCAAGTATTATTCATTCTTCCTTGATCTTAAGGGGATGACAATCATCAAGCATATGTAGTTCACAATGGTTGGAGTGAATTATCTAAAAAATATTTCCAACTGGTTCCTTTGCAGGGTTAATTCAATTAGGTTGTGGAGTTTTAGTCCTTTGTGCATGCCCATGGGTTCATATGATTATTATGGTAATTGTGGGTTCGACTTGTGTCAAGGAGTTGCTATGGTTAGTCTATAGTCCACATCAATTCTTAATTCTATAGACTAATAGTGGTATTGTATAGTTTTCTTGATTATTTTAGTGAAATAGGGTCATATGTATCCAAAATTTTGGATTTTAGTCCAGTGTTTGGCTTGCGAGTTGCTCAATCATGGCTTGTTAGCCTAATTTTACCTTGGATTGCTTCAAAGAAATTGTAACAAGGGAGGTATGTAGTTTTTGGTCATGGAAGAAGGGATTCTGCATTTTGGTCATCTTCTTAGCACTAGTTGTATCTTGCTTTTTGAGATTAATATAAAATTACCCTTACACAAAAAAAAATTAAAAAAAAAATTATTTAAAAAGCATTTAAAAAATAAAAATGTATATCCATTTTATTTTATTGTTTTTGTTTATACAATAATATTTCTACAATCATGATAAAAAAATATTTAAATATCCAAAACAAAAATCTCTAAATACAATCCTATTACCATCAAAAGAATTTCCTTCCTATATTTAGTAAGTGATAGTTTATCAAAAAATGAGCTAAATTATTAAATAAAATAATTTATTAATACCTTGTATATAGACAGAGAGTGCATGAGTTAGAACTTGAAAAGTATTATAGTTTCTATTTTAGGATTGGGAAAAAAACTAATAACTATGGATATACTTTGGTTATAGCTCCTCTGCCCTTAAACATGGAAGTTTGATGCCCATGATAGCATCAATCTTTGAAACCTGTATTCTTGTTTATGACTTGATAAGAGGAAGCTCTAATTGAATGGATTGTGTTGCTTTTAAGTGTGAAAGAAATTAATTTTGATGTTTGTGTAGACATTGAAAAAGTTCTTAAGCCTTGAACACCATTTTCTACATTAATTCCCCTCCTATGTAATTAAATAATTTTTTATTATTATTTAATTATTTAATTAATTGATTTTTATTTTGATTAATTAATTAAATCAATTTATTTAATTACATCACTAATTAATTCTTACACTTTATAATTAAATAAATTCTGATTTCTTTAATTATATATTAATATTTTCCTATTATAATTAAATAATTATTTTTATTTAATTATTCATTAGCTTTTTCTTCCACGATTACCTAAATACATCTTATTTATTTAATTCATGTATTTCCCCTCCCACTAGTAATTATTTAATAAGTATTTTATTTAAAAAGTCAACTTTTCCCTCTTCTTTTATAATTAAATAATTTTATTTAATTATTTAATTTACTCCAACCACCTCTTTTTTTTGTGCCAAATCTTATCACTCATCTCAACTAACCTTCACCCTTGATAAGGTTTTATTAACATTTTATCTCAACCGTCCATCCGTAACTAAACCCTATTTCAACCCTAACCCTATTTCCTTGCTTCTCAAAGCAATCTCATCCATTGATCTCCATCATTTAATCTTGGCTCTTCATTCAAATTTGGTTTTCTATAAAAGAGATCTATCCCTTTCATTTTGACACTAATTGACTAATTACAACCACTCTCTTTGATATTTTGTTGTTACTATTACTAGGCTTATTCTTGCATACTACAAATCTGAGGGCAATACCATATAAAGCAAAATGGAGAATAGCAATTAAGGTAATTCAACAATGGCATAAGAATTATGGTATTATTGCTTTGTTATTTTATATTTCTATGTTCATTTGTGCTTCATTATTGAATTAGAGTCTTTAGGGTTTAAATTTTATGTGTTTGATGATTGATACCATTGATTCATGCCTTTCACCTAAATTTTACCCTAATTCTACAGTTTATGATCATTCAAATTTCAAAATCTGAATCATCTACAAGGTAAGCACTCTCTTTTTAACCATAGATTAGATGTACTCTATTTACTGATATCTATATTCCAAAAACATTGTCAATTTTCTAGATCTGAATCATCTGATAGGTAAGCGCACTCTCTTTTGCCATAGAGTAGATGTACTCCATTTAGTGGTATATATTCCAAAAACATTGTAATTTTAGTGGAATTTATGTGTTCTTGTCATTCACATTGGATATTGGATATTTTGTGTATAGACTTTCTAATTAAAAAAATTATTATACTTCATTTTATGTGATTTTCTTGATTTTCATTTGAAAGAGTTTTTAAAATTTTCATATGATTTTTGTTTTAATTTTAATTTTAATTTATTCATTTTATATTTTACTATGGGTTATTTTTATTATTGAATAATATTACGTTAAATATATTATTAATCTTAAAAGAAAAGATAAGATTCTTTATTTACACATGTATATTATTATGTTCCATTTTTTATTGTAATTGTAAATCACTTCTCAACATTAATAATCATGTAAGAGTTGATCATTAAAAAAATATTAGTTTTAATTTGAAAATCTATAATTTTTTGAGAGGGCATGACTTGATACCTTTTTGTCAAGATAATATTTAAAAAGTAAAATATTTAATCAAAATATAATATGATTGATAAAGATGTAAAAAATAGAAAACTCCTTTTTTTTTTAATTTGTTAATTCTAAGATTTAATAATTTTTTAAAAATGATACTTTATAATCTTGACTATTTGAAAAAAAATGTTATTGTAAGTAGAATGGTCAATGGCTATAACATTCCAAAACTTCTTAATAATAAAACTCCATTTCTTATGTTTAATAAAACAATAGAATGGTAAAATTATATTTTAAAAAATAATTACTCATCCTTTTTAGTCTATGTAATCATTTCAAAATCTAGATCTATCACCCTAAGCTCTCCATTGGGATTTTCTTATCCAAGAATTTATATTAGAGATTTTGTTTTTCCTATTCTTACTTATGTTAGTATTATGCTATATTATTCATTTTATTCTATTAGATCTAACTAATTATTTTGTTCATTATAACATTCTTAAATAAATCTTAAGAATAATCCATAGTTTCAATTGGTAAAAATTCAATGATTTGTAATTATTTGTATGAGGATGGTTAAAATTCAATAATTCTATAATAAAAATTAAACATTTTCTTATTCTTAATACTTTAAAACTTTAATTTCTCAAGCCATTTATATTATAATTTTTCTTATTTACAACAACAAGAGAATAACATATAAAGTATTATGTACTCAAAATTAAGATGATGGGCCAATTTCTAGAATAATTTAGCTTATTAAAAAATTTGACTTAGTTTAAATTTAAAAAATGCTCATATGTTGAGTACTAGTCCAATAATTCTCTCCACTAATAATGAGTAGAATATTGATATTTATTTTTGGATTTTGTCCCTTCTATTGTGTAAAATTTTAAAATTAAATTAATGGGGAGGGAAAAAATTTTTGACACCCCATTTATGTGAAGTCTCATTTTTCCTCACTTCTTTTGCTAGTCTTCTTTTTGCCTTCACTTGCCTATTATTTTAATTTAATTTGAAGAATCCTAAATGAAAAATCTCGTATGATTTGTACCTTTGGCTATTTTATCTATCTCGCATGTTCATGCCTTAGTAAAAAACCTAAGCTACTATATCAATTTTACCTAAGCTACAATATCTTAAAATTGACTAAGTGTTTGTGTTGTAAAGCTATCAAATTTTCATTGTTCCTTATATTGCCATGGTTTCGCTATCGACCATGTCTCCGTGTTTACGCCCTTGTAAAATCATTTAAGTTTTGATTTGTTAGAATTTTGGGTTTTAAAGGTTTTCCTTTCTCTTATACCTCTTTGGTATTTATTTTAAAGTCTCCCTACCACCTAAAGTTCATTTTATAAAATATCCTAATTCCTAATTCTTTCAAACTTTTCAGGTGTCAACATCTTTTATACCTTCATCATTCCTTGACATGCTTCCCTTTGACTCCCAAATTCTCAAAGGCCACCCTTTGTTAAATTCCAAGGTCTTTACTTCTCAAGTTTTTAGAAATATTCTTCCCCCAATACCACTTTGGCATATGTTATGAGTCCTTTCCAACCCCTAACATCTTACTCATTCCCTCAACTCATTGTGAATTATCCTAAGCCATTCGTTGAAGTTCAATTTTTTTCTCTTTCCTCCTTTTTTTCATCCATTAAGATTTTACCTTAATCCTCGATGAACCAATTCCCCCTTTCTTTCAAATATCTTCTAAGTCCTTTATGATTCAAACTTGTAGCTTTTCATTTCCCCTCATCCCTTCTTGGCATGTAATATGAAGGAGACTCAATGCTCAATGTCTGTCAAGTTGCTATTGTCTTAAGATAAAATTTTCTCTTTCTCCTCTACTAAAGGAAAATGTTACATTAAGTTTTTGAAGCTTGATGTTTGATGACTCAATTCCTTATCATGGTTTCACAGATACATTATTTGGTTTTTCTCTCAATCAATAAACATTGAGGTAGGCACAAGGTGTGATCCCCAAATCTTCTCGCTCAATTAGAAGTTATACTTTCAACATCCCTCTCCCTTTTCACCTTCTTAATATGTAGTTAATGGTAAGCCTAACACTCGACAATTGAAAAAGGCAATAGTAAGGTTCTTTGAGGTTTCCAATGATTTAATATTATTTCTTTTGGCAAGAGGGTAATCTCAATCCTAATACTCTATTGATAGACCTCAAAAGGTGGGATTTTGATCAAAAGATACCATTAATGCTCACCAACACCTACAACCACCAAATATCAATCCAAGGAAGCTACAAGGGAGTATTAAATGCATTTTTAGCAAGGATTGAGGAGAATTATGATGCCCATACTTCATTTATTATTTTTAGACCCACTTTTTTTATTAAACTCACACCTTTAGGATGTGATTTCAACATATTTCATTGGTGATTTCAAATAATATCACACTCAAACCCATGAATTATCAATAAAAAAATATGCAAAGGATCAAAGGCATGATTGTATGAGACACATGTGATATAGTTACTAGAGTATCTCATGGTTATAGCTTCTTATGTAGTATGTATTTCTAACATTTTGTACACCCTCCTACCATAGGTATATCTACCTTAGTTTCTATTTTAAGGGAAGAAAGATTAGAAGATATCATAAGAGATGATTTAAAAATTAGCATAAGAGAGATATATAGAGGAAGCCTTAGAGTTTCAATTTCTAGCTTTGGGTTGTCCGATTTTATATTGTAATGATCCAAGTTATCCCAGATCTACAATAAAATATTATAAACCTTGAATATTAAGTTATTAAAGGTAGAATCAACCTTAGTTGATTTTCTTCTTGTGTGTGGCATGCATTTCTTGATATATATTATTTAGTTTTTCAACCAAAATTCTATAAAATCTTGCAAAGATTTTGTAAGGTATATGTTTAGCATAATAAAGGAAATATATGGGAATATCCATAGATTATAAGTGTACTCACTTAATAAATTCAACAACCATTGATTAATTTTCTATATATGTGTAGAGCCTAGCTTGCCTATGCATTCTTAAAGTTGGTTTTTGCGATATCTTGATTAATACATTACCTTAGTTTTTGTTTCATGTTTGATTATATTCAAAGATTTGGTTTCCCAATGGATAAAGGAATCAATCTATGACTATATTTCTCTCCCCATAATCCTCAACACACTTGAAATGCATCAACTTAAAAATCTTTAGAGTTATATTTTTTTATTTGTTCTAACTTCCAAGTTTGAATGTAAATAACAACATAAAGGGTTATTGTAAACACATTCTTAGACATTTATATAGTAGATCATTTCTTAATAAGGTGATAAACCTTACATGTCCAAACTAGCACATAAGTATATTGTGACTCATGTGTTGGGATGCATTATACATAGGGTATATTTTGTAATAAGGAAGTTTTTAATCATAATTTAAATAATAAATTCAACACCTCAAGTAAACCACCCTTGGTCTTGCAAAGAAAAAAATGAAGGAGGTCTTATCCACCTCAAAAATTGATCCTAGCTTGCCCAATATACATATAGTTTTATGGTAATCTTATCGAGATTGACACCCCTAGTAGTTGGGAAATTATCAAACCTTAGGGATTTTTCATTTGTAGCTCATATCACTAAAAAATTAGTGTTGTTTTCAGGCATAGTTAAATCAAGACTCAACTTGATGAACCATGTTAATTAATAACCATTATGCAGCTAGGAAAGTATTGGTACTTGGTTAATATAATTAAATTTTATTTATATGGATTATTTTATTTTTTCAAGGAGTGAAAAATCAGTCAAGGTAGATAAAAAATTTAACATCATAAGATAAAATAATGAAAAGAGATCAGTGAATAAAAGGTCAAGAAATGCCTAAGGCTACTTCCTTTCATGCAAGAAGGTGATGAGAGAAATGGAATTCTAAGAATTCAAGCATATCAACTCTATTTAATTCTCCAATTATTTAAGGACTAGGTACTTCAAATAGGAGAGATGCATAAAAAATAGTGTAATCAATATACATCACATACTTTTGCTACTAATTTTATCCAAAACTAATATATGAACCTTTAGGCATGATTTTAGTATGTTTGGAAAAGAGATAAATGCTAATAGAATGAATAAATATGCATCTCACAAAATTTAGATATGAACCTGTCTCTGCCTCCACATATGAGAAACATAAGAGGAAATAAGAATAATAATTATCCTACTTCATCTCTAATAATTGAATAAGAAGTGGAGACTTTAGTCAATGATGTTGTTTAGGCTGGTCAATAATAGTGTGAGAATACTGAAAGAGATTTAGATCACCAAAAAGATCTTATCAACTAGCTTAGATAAAGGAAACATGAAATAGAAACACAATTTGCATTAAGAAGAGCTAACCTTTCTCAGTGGGTTTAAAAAGTAAAAAATATCAAAATGTAGGTCAACATTAAAATATTATTCAGGTTGTCTGAAATTAGTAGCTACGTAATTTGTAGCAACATCAATAAAACCCCCAACACTAAAATATAGTTTGCATTGTTTGAAAGTGTGTAAAGATATTTTTTCTCAAATCAATTCATCATCAATTCATCATTTCAAAAGATGTTCACTTCATTAAAGAATTTGAAAGGAAAGAGATTTCCCTTCATGAGGGGAAGGTTGAGGCTTCTCCCACATGAAATTTAAGTTGCTCCCTCCTTGGAGGAAAGTTCTCAAGTCCTTTCTTTGCAAACCCATGATGAAGGAAACATGTTTCATTATGGGTCCAAGTTGAGAATGCGATCTTTGAAAAGGTTTTGCAAGGATTTTCAAAAAAAAATTCATTGGCAACAAATGCATTTTTTGAAAATTAGGACATTGTGAAAGTAATGTTTTAACACATGCGAGGGAAACCTCAAGCAAAGAAGAGAGAAAGATAAGAAGAGAGAATTAAAGAGAAGTGGCATGAATAAGAGACATAGGGGTGATTTGATATTTCAGGGTTAGAGATGCTCATAAATATATATAAGTATAGTAATACTATATAAATGAAATGTCATCAACCCCCTACTATATCAAGCCAAGTGAAGAATGCACAAGAAGACAAAGTAAAAATAAAAAA
>VDFB02008256.1:0-17915 GCA_007258455.2 Sequoia sempervirens
CATAACATCTTACAAAAAAAACACTAAGCTTAACAAATCGCGTAATAATAGATAAGTTATCTATTGGAAGCTTGAGTAGTTTGTGAGTTGTTTGGGTGTTCTCATTGATGTCAACCCATTGTATGAAGAGAGTGTTGGAATGCCACTGGAGTTGATGATGTCAAACCCTAGCATTGGAGTTGTAAGAAGGCTGGAGTTGTTTGTATTGATGTCAACACAATGATGTTGGTGTTGTCATTGATGTCTTCATTATAGTTGCAGAAGTTGTGTTTGGAGAGATAGTTGGATGTGCTATGGTTGATGAGAAATATTGTGTAGAGATGTTAGTAGTGTTTTTGATGTAGTTGGTTCAATTGGTTTCCAAGTGCTTTTGAGAAAAATGAATAAAAGAGAGTTTAGTGTGATAGAGTGGTGTTCAATGTTTTGCACCACATTTCTTCATGGTTGAAGATTTCTATGTGATTTGGATATGATGATTAGAGGTCTTCAGAGGTTCTATATCCATATTTTTAGGTTCTGGATCGTTTTGCAGTAGAAGATGTGTTTGATAGTATGTCTATATGGTAAAATAGGGTGTTTGGGAGAAATGAGATTGCTCCGAATTTCTCCATAGTGAAGGTTCTTTCCTTGAAAATTTGGGAACATTCTTATATTGACTGTATCTAACTTATCTTGAAGTTTTAGGTGTTTTGGTGCTCCACAAGTTTTTTTGGTGTGTTGGATGTCTGTGCCAATGTGTCTGGTTGCACAAAATGAAGTCGTTCTTAGGTTTTAGGTGGTTATAGTAGCAGTGGTGAATATTTTTGATGATCTGGAATATTTTGATATGTTTTGGATTGTTTTTGTGTGGTCCGTGATATTTTTCTAGACTTGGAAAGGTGTGCTTGTGGTCGCTTGTTAGTGTTAGTGTAGGTTTGGCCAATCTAGCGTGTTAGCGCTAATTATGGTGAATGATTTTTGTTTGTAGAAGTGTTGAGAAGCATGTCAGTGTAGATTTGGGTCCTAGTTAAGTTGTGGCATTGTATTCCTTCACTTCTTCATACCTTGGAAGTGTTTGGTATCGACCTATTTGATGTTGCATGGTTGAGGTGGATATGTTTCCTTAAGGCTAACCTAATTGAGATTGTTTTAGGTCACGATTGCTATAAATGCAAGGTGAGTTGTTGTATGGATTAAGAAGAGTGTGTGTAATGTGAAATATGTGAAAGTGATCAAGTGTGGTGATTTGAGTGCAATATTTAATGCCTATGACTCCCAGATGTAGTGAGTAGAAGGTGTCTACATTTTAGTCTGTTGAATGAGTTGTTTGTGCTTCAATGGAATTGTACCTTCAATATAAGAGAGATGCATTGTTAGTAGTTCAAATTGGAAGTGAGCCACCCCTTCTATCTTCTTTCTTTTGGATAGTGAGTCCTTTGGAAATGAGTACTTCTTTCTTTTGGGTAGTTGTTGGAAATAGGATGCCATTTAATTGCAAATCTAAGCAGTAATTATTTCATGTATCTCCTATATATTCAGGAATGTGTTCAACAACACTAAGATTAGGATGAGATTAATATTTGATGAAATAATCATGATTATTGACACTTGTAATTAATTCTAAATGTAAGAAGCATGTGAGGGCGTCCATAGTGAGTTCCAAAATAATAGGGGCACATGGGACACCCACATGGTAAGGTGACACTCACCTTGTGTTTAGTTAACTATATGGAGTAACAGTTAACACTTATGAATGCATGTAAAGATTCTAGGAGTTAGGATTTGATGTTTGCATGCTTGAAGTTCAATTCAGTTCGAACCCGATTCAGTTTAGTTTAGTTGAGAATCAGTTTAGTTGAGTTTAGTTGATTCAATTGATTCAGTTCAGTTTAGTTAGGTTTTAGTTATATAGTTTAGTTGTATTGGATTAGTTTGGTTGTATGTTAGTTAACCCGATTAACTTGGAATGCATGGCTGATAACATTGAGTTGTATGACAAATAACATGGACTACCTACAGTTAACAAAGGATGACCATTCTTTGGGAATGGTGTTGAGTAAATGTTCCAGTTAACTATAAAGCACTTGAAGCCAACTTGGGCGCCCAAGGTGCTTTATTGGATTTAGCTCTCATGCATGATAAGATATTTCTAAAGGCTTAGTTAAGTAGCTTTACTTATGGAGTGCCAACTTTGAGGAAAGAGCTTTGGAATTATCACCAAAGTGAAGGAAAAGTTGTAGCTTCAGTTTGGGACACCCAAATGCATGAAGCACATGTTGTAAGCTTTAGTCTTCACAAAATAACTCAACTTGAAGCAATATGGCCTACCTTTTCAAGGGCTTGAGTCAGGTACTGTACTATCACCATTTGGAGATTACAAGGTTGCATATTGTATCTATATCTCATTCAAGTTGAAGAGAGTTTTCATAATTGTTAATTGCAGGTGTGAAGAAGATTGGTAAAGATAGAAGAAGCATTCTCAAGCAAGAATTGGAGCTATTGTATTTCAGAGATTGAATAATAGAATAATTCTTGGTGGATTTTTTTCCCAAAAGGGTTTCTCCATGTTATATCTTGTGTAATCTTTCTAATATTCTATCTAGTTGTTCTATCAACTTCTCTCTTCATTATACAATAGTAAAATGGATTAATCAAGATAATCACCCACAAGAATATATGTAACAAATAAAATACTTACTTAGATCAGCAATATTAAAGTTTTACAAAGTATTAAGCTAAGAAAACACCCCATTTTTTCAACAAGAGTGAGCCCCGTGTAGCTTAGTGAGCCTATTGTATTTGGTGTTGATATTACTTTATATTGTGAACTAATCCTCACTGTGGTTTTTTCCTTCTTGGGTTTTCCACATAAGCCCGACGTTCTTATGTGTTTGGATGTGTTTGTGTTACTATTTCATTTGTTTACATTCTACTAATGCATGATAAGGTTTTAATGGTTGTTAAGGGTTTAAGGGCTAATAAAGATATGAATGTTAATGAGGGTTTTAATGTACAACTGATTCACCCCCCCTCTCACTTTTCCTATGTATCTAACAATTGGTATAGATAAAGGTTCGTTGGAATAATATTAACCACTAGAGGTAGATCTACATGGCACACAAGAAGGAGGCTCTCGTGTTTGATGGGATGAATTATGCATTTTCGAAAAACAAGATGGAAGGTTTCCTTGTTTCCCTAGGTTTTGGATTTTGGAAGTCAATTGAAGAAGGATATGCCATGCTTATTAATGGCCCATCAAATGATTATGAGATCAAGGCATATGAGAATAATGGTAAAGCAAGGAATGCTCTTATGAGTGGTCTTGTTGATTCAGAACTTGTGAAGGTTATGAACTAAAAATCTATTGAAGAAATATGGAAGAAGATGGAAAGTGTCTATGAAGGAGATGATAAGGTCAAGCAAGCAAAGATGTAGATTTAAAGACCAAGTTTAAATCCCTAAGGATGTTCGAGGATGAATATATTGCAGACTACATGCATATAGTGGATGAAGTTGTCAATTCCATCAATAGCCTTGGTGGAAAACTACCAGAAGATGAGGTGGTAAAGAAGGTATTAAGAACTCTTCCTAAATCGTATAGTCATAAAGTTTCTACTATTGAGGAAGTTCAGGATTTAGATCATTATTCTAGAGATCATTTGTTTGGTGCTTTGACTTCTTTTGAAGTGAGAGATTTTGGTCAAAATGATTCAAGAAAAGAGACTACTTTTAAAGCTAGCAAAACAAAGAAGGATGATGGATCATATCCAGATGATCTTAATGAGATAGAATCAAATTTTGTTAGGATATTCAGAAAGGGGACTGGAAAATACAGAGGTAAGTTACCTTTCAAATATTTTAATTGTGGAAAGATAGGTCATTATACTTCAAGATGTCCATCCAAAGTTTCAAATGACAAATATAAGTATAATAAAGGTAAATCTATCAAGAGAAGTTATTATGTTAAAGAATATGCTAGCATATCTAATGATGAATCTAACTACTAAGGTGATGAAAATGATGAATTCTTGTTCATGGCTCTAAATATTGGAACTAATTCTACCAAAGTTGAAATATGTATGAAGGAAAATACTTTGAAAATAGGTCACAACATCAAAGGAACTATAGTGTCTAATTTTCATGATAGAGAGGAGAAAAATCATTGGAAAATTGAAAGTGAATGCTCAAATCATATGACAGGTGATAAGAGTAAGTTTTTTAAACTTGAGAAATTTGAAGGTGGTCTTGTTAAGTTTGGTGATGATACATCTGCTACAATATGTGGAAAAGGTTCAATTATTTTTGATGGAAAGCATAATATAGATGGCATTCTTTATGTTAAGGGTCTCTGACATAATCTTCTGAGTGTAGGACAAATGTGTAGCAAAGGATATAATCTTGTATTTAGGGATGGTGGTTGTGAAATAAAAAAGGAAGCTTTGGAACTTTGGTTGTTGCAGGAATAAGGACAAATGGGAATGTTTATCAACTCAAAGGTGCTAATGGTAAGTGCTTTATGACAAATCAATGAAAGTTGGTTATGACATAGAAGAATGTGAAACCAATTTTGATAGCCTTGTGAGGATCAACTCTGTTCAAGCCATGAGAGATCTGCCAAGAATTACAAAGCCTATCAATGCAGTTTTCAAGGAATGTTAGGTTGGGAAGCAAATGAGAAAGAGGTTCAATGCCAAATAATATTCTATTGTAGGACCGTTGGAGTTTGTGCATACATACCTATGTGGTCCTTCAAGAACAAGAATCTTTCAAGGTGATAGGTATTTCATGTTGTCGACTGATGATTACTCTAGAATGACTTGGGTAACTTTTCTTAGAGAAAAATAAAAATCTCTAGAAAAGTTTAAGGCATTTAAAGCTATGGTTGAGAATGAAATGGATATGAAAACCACATGCTTAAGGTCTAAAAGGGGTGGAGAATTCACCTCCAATGAGTTTAGAAAATTTTATGAAGATCATGGAATAAAGAGGCATTTTGTAAGCTCCTAGAACTCCTCAATAGAATGAAGTTGTGGAGAGAAAGAATAGGGCAGTTTAGGAAGCTACAAGGAAAATGATGAAGGAAGAAAATCTAGCAGATTTCCATTAGAGAGAAGCTATTCATACTATAATATACATACTCAACAAAGTACAAGCAAGACTAAACAATTCAAAGAATCCCTATGAAATATGGTATGGAAGAAATCCTACTATCAAATATTCAAAGTGTTTGGAAGCAAATGTTATATCAGAAGAGATGAAGAAAACTTGGGAAAGTTTGATGAAAGGTTAGATGAAGGAATATTCCTTGGATATTTTACAAGCAAGGCTTATCGATGCTACAACAAGAAGCTGAAAAATATAGTTGGAAGTGAAAGTGTCAAAGTAGATGAAGAACCACATAAAATCTCAGTAATAATAAAAGGATATGAATCTGATGAGTCTTTTTGTAGAGAAGGAAAAGAAGAAGAAAATGAAAAATGAAATGCAAGTTGAAGAGGAAGATGCTTCAAAAAGGATTCCTAAGACTCCTAAGTATGTGCAGAAGTTCTAAAGATCATATCACTGGTGACAAGAGAAGAGGCATATTGACAAGAAGAAGAGTTGTTATGACTGAAGAATAGGTGAATTTGTGTCTACTTTCCAAAGTAGAACCTAAGACACTGATTGAGGCATGTAAGGATGAGAATTGGACCAAAGCCATGGAAGAAGAATTGATACAGATTGAGAAGAATTAGACTTGGGAATTAGTCCCAAGGCCAACAAACAAGAATGTAATAGGAACTAAATGGGTATTCCAGAACAAGCCAAATGAGAATGGAGAAGTTGTCAGAAATAAGGCTATACTTGTGTGTAAGGGATACTCGCAAGTGGAAGGAATATATTTTGAGGAGACATGCACTTTGGTGGAAAGAATGGAGGCCATTAGGATGTTTTTGGCCTTTGCAACACATAAGGATTTCAAGGTTTATCATATGGATGTGAAGTCTACATTTTTGAATGGTGATTTGGAAGAAGAGGTATACATTGAACAACCAAAAGGATTTCAGTTATCAGACAATCCTAATATGGTTTGTAGATTGAAGAAGGCATTGTATGGTCTCATGCAAGGTCCTAGAACTTGGTATGCAAGATTGTATAGATACTTGTTACAATGGGGATTGAATAAAGGTACTACAAATAACAATCTATATTTCAAAGTTGAAGAAAAAAAATCCTTAATTGTGGTAGTGTATTTTGATGACATAATATTTGGAGGAAATGAAGGTATGTGCAAGATATTTTCAGAAGAGATGCAAAAACAGTTTGAGATGTCTATGTTTCGAAAGATGAATTTCTTCCTTGGGCTACAAATCAGTTAGACAAAAAAATGAATATTCATTTCATAGTCAAAGTATGTTACGGAAATACTGAAGAAAATTGGAATGGAAGGATCTAAACCAGTACATACTCCTATGGTTATTGGTTGCAAGTTGAGAAAGAATGATGAATCTCCTAATACTAATCAAAGCAAGTACAAATCAATGATTGGTGGACTGCTATATCTAACTGCTACTAGACTGAATATCATACATGTAGTTTGTCTTATGGCCAGATTTCAAGGTCTTAGAGAATCACATGTGGAAATAGTAAAGAGGATATTTAGATATTTGTAGGGAAGTTTGGACTATGGTATGGTATCCAAAGGATATTGTTTTCTCTTTAAGTTCCTATACTAATGCAGATTGGGCAGGTTGTCTGGATGAAAAAATAAGTACAAGTGGAATTGCTTTCTTTCTTGGAAGTAGGTTGGTTTCTTGGCTAAGAAAAAAGTAGGATTCAATATATTTATCTACTACAAAGGTATGTTGCAGAAAAATCTTATTGCACACAAGTGTTGTGGATGAAGTAGACATTGAAGGATATCAAAATATCATATAATGAACCTATTTCTATCTTGTGTGATTATACAATTTCTATCAATATATCAAAGAATCTGATGATGCATTCAAGAACAAAACGTATCTCAATCTGGTATCACTTTCTAAGAGAGAAGGTTGCATAAAGTGAGGTGAAGCTAGAGTATGTTCCTACAAAGGATCAAGTTGCAGATATCTTCAAAAATGATCTTCCAAAAGATACTTTTGAGTATCGTTGGTATAATTTAGGTGTTATTGCCCTTCCTTCTTTAAACTAGATGCATAAGAGAGTGTGCATCAGTCTGATGGAGCAATTAAATATTTATTCTTTTGTTTTAAACTGATGAAGGATACCTCTCAGGGGGAGTAGGTAGTAGTGGTTACTGGTTGGTAAAGTCAGATGGAGCATATTTTGTGCCCCTAAGGGGGAGAGTGTAGAAAAGTGAGTACAGTAAAGAGAGAGTGAAATTGCCTGCTATTGTTGCAAGTGGTGTCAAAGTAGTGTATGCAAATGTCAAAAGGGAAAACATAAAAGATAAATCCTATGTAGATGATGTGTGAAAGGTGTAGGTGTTTCCCTTTGAATTTTGTTAAAGGGGGGAGAGAAAGAGAGTTCAATACAGGAAATAGATTTGGATGAGTCTATGGCCCTTTTCCATTGATGTCAAAGGGGGAGGAAGTTATAGTGGTTGAAAAACCATAATTGAAAAAAGTATTGTAGGAGAGAATGTTAAGGAGCAAGAGAATGTGAGTATGAAGAGAAAAGAGTTTCCCTAGTTAGGGGGAGTATTGCTTGTTGTAGAGATACTATTGGTATGCTTTTGTTGTTGATGGTTTTTTAGAAATGATGTTGCCATTAATGGAAAAGGGGGAGATTGTTGGAAGCTTGAGTTGTTTGGGTGTTTTCATTGATTTCAACCCCTTGTATGAAGAGAGTGTTGGAATGCTGCTAGTGTTGATGATGTCAATCCCTAGCATTGGAGTTGTAGGAAGCCTAGAGTTGTTGATATTGATGTCAACACAATATTGATGGTGTTATCATTGATGTCTTACTTTAGTATAGTTACAAAATTTGTGTTTGGAGAGATAGTTGGATGTGCTATAGTTGATGAGAGATGGTGTAGATTTTGTAGATGTGTTGCAAAGATGAAGTAGTGTTGTTGATGCAGTTGGTTCACTTGGTTTCCAAGTGCTTTTGAGAAAATTTAAATAAAATAGAGTTCAATGTGACAATTGGTGTTCAGTGTTCTGCTCCGCATTTTTTCATGGTTGAAGATATGCTTGTGTGGTTTGGATATGATGATTAGAGGTTTTAAAAGGTTCTATATCTATATTTTTAGGTTCTAGATCATTCTGTAGTAGATGTGTTTGACAGTATGTTTTTCTAGTAAAATAGGGTGTCTGGGAGAAATGAGATTACTCTACATTTCTCCATAGTAAAGGTTCTTGTATTATGGATCTGGGAACATGCTTCTATTGACTTTATCTACCTTCTCTTGAATTTTTTGGTGCTGTGGTGCTTCACAAGGTTGTTTGGTGTGTTGAATGTCTATGCCAATGTGTCTGATTGCATAAAACGAAGGTGTTCTTAAGTTTTAGGTGGTTCAATAGCAGTGGTGAACATTCTGATGATGTGGAATATTATGATATGTTTTGGATTGTTGTTGTGTGGTCTGCGAGATGTTTTGGACTTGGAGAGGCATAATTGTGGTCACTTTTTAGTGTTAGTGTAGGTTTGGTCGACTTGACATGCTAGTGCTAATTGTGGTGAATGATTATTATTTGTGGAAGTGTTGAGAAGCATTTCGATGTAGATTTGGGTCCCAGTTAAGTTGTGGTACGGCCTGCCTTCACTTATTTATACCTTGGAAGTGTTTGGTGCTGACCTATTTGATGTTGCATGGTTGATGTGCATACATTTCCTTAAGGCCAACCTAATTGAGATTGTTTTAGCTCGTGGTTGGTATAAATGCAAGGGGATTTGTTGTGTGGATTAAGAAGAGTGTGTATTATGAGAAATATAGGAAAGTGATCAAGTGTGGTGATCTTAGTGTGAGCGTTAATGGTTATGACTCCTAGATGCAGTGAGCAAAAGGTGTCAACATTTTAGTTTGTTGAATGAGTTGTTTGTGCTTCAGTGGAAATGTACCTTCAAAAAAAGAGAGATGCATTGTTATTAGTTCAAATTGGAAATGATCCACCCCTTCTTCTATCTTTTTTCTTCTGTATAATGAGTCCTTTGGTAGTGAGCCCTTCTTTCTTTTGGGTAGTGATCCTATTATATTTGGTATTCATATTACTTTATATTATGAGCTAATCCTCGCCGTGGTTTTTCTCTTCTTGGGTTTCCACATAAATTTGGTGTTCTTATGTATTTGGATGTGTTTTCATTATTGTTTCATGTGTTTACATTCTACTAATGCATGATAAGGGTTTAGTGGTTGTTAAGGGTTTAAGGGATAATAAAGATTTGATTGTTGATGAGGGTTTTGATGTTTTAATGTACAATTGATTCACCCACCTTCTAATTTGTCCTGTGTATCTAACACTATCAAACTAGCCTTCAAGTCTAACTGATCAATTCCCTGTCTTCATCATCTATCTTCATCATTTGTCTTCATCACTTATCTTTTGTCTTATATAGGCTATTGCATTCCTTGAAACCAGATTAGGGCATCCTGCAAGAGTACCTAGAAAACACTAGTACTAGGAAGTCTAGGATGAATTTTTGTATTGATGTGTTACCATGAAGGTCATGTTGACCATTTAGATAGAGTTAGAGGTTTAAGAGTGTGTCTTGCTCAATAGTGATCATTAGGTTAAGGAGTGGAAAGGGTGGATGAGTTTAGAAACTCATTTCACTGATGAGTTTAAAAATTCATTTTTCTAGAAATTGGCAAAAGTTGCAAAATGGTGCATTTTTGCAACTTTTCCACATTGGAACTAACATTTCCAACCAAGGGGAGGCATAACTACCCTTATTAACCTATATAGGGTGTGCCTCGACCTAAGAGCAGGGTTGGAAGCATTTTTTTATTTGCTTTGAAGTTTGGGAATTGAAGAAAACAATGTGTTTAAGGGAATTTACTAATATTTGCTTCAAAGTAGAGCTTTAATGGATTGAACTTGTTACTGTGTTTAGTGTAGGATGTAATGCAGTAATCAATCAAGCATTGTGTGCCATTTATTAGCTTTCTTTATTCAATTTTTTCATTGTTTGTAAATAGTTTGCTTGAACCCTGTTGCTGGTTTGAACCAAATAGTTTTGGAAAAAATGGAGATTTAGTTCACTTTCCCACCGTAGAAATTGTACAGCCCTTTGGGAATAGTGAATAGACTCCATGTGTGTAAATATGATAGGATTTAGGGTTTGTGTTAATGTGAGCTGCTGGAAAGTCTTCCCAGGGTGAGCCAGGAAGAGTTCCTATTAGGAAGACAAGAAGTGGCAGCACATAACTTGCAGGGGTGATAAGTTCTTAGTAAATTTCCTTTTGGAGAAGGTAGGTGGGAGTCTTTCCAAGGTCTGGTGATTAGGAGGAAACTCCACTAACTCATTTGGTCAGTGAAATACTTGACAGTTTGAAAGCAACTAGAAAATGGCTTAAAAACCCTAGTTTGTGCCCATTTTCAAGTTGAGGCTTTGTACGTCAGAAAAAGACCCAAGACCTCAAAAAAATATTTGGAGAGGTGATCATTTGAACCAAGAACCCCAAAGAAAGAATGAGGTGTTATTTGGAAATTTTGAGCACAACCGCCGTGAGAAGGAGACCCAATCGGGGCTCCCAGGGCTAGTAGCCCTAAGGCCCAATGGGGTTTGGTGAAAGCCACCAAGACATGGAGCTAGGAGAACCCTCAAGAACCAAAATTGGATGGATTACAGTGAATAGAAACACCTCCACACCCCTGCAAATCAAAATTCAAGCTTTGGAGGTATTGTAGTATTTAGTGTGGATTAAGGGCTAAGGAGAGAGTTGTAAGTTTGCACCAAGATTTGAATTGGTAGAAAGAATTTGTGATGGTAGTGGGGTTGGAAAGGAGAACCAAGGGAACCTAACCATGAAGAAGGTCCTATAGGTTAAGGTGGTGAAGTAAGACACTAAGGAGGTCTTGCAGGCAAGACCCAGAGCAGGAATCAGTGAGTGATTCCTCCAACCCCTCCCTATCAGATTGGTATCAGAGTGAGAAAAAGATTTGGGATAGAATAATTTATGTCAGAGGTTGAGTCTACCATCATGGTGACAAATGAAGAATTGGCCAAGATGGTTGAAGGATAGGAGGAAGACAATAGGCTATTGAGGGAAAGAATAGACCAACTTGAGAAAGCATTGAATGAGGCATAGTTTGAAGGAAGGGTACCAAAGAAAGAAGAGGTTGCAGAGGAAGATAAGACCCATGAACTTGACCCTATTTTGAAAGAAGATCCTTTCTTGAAGGCATTGAAGGCTTTGAGTGGAAAAGCACTTGAAGGAATACCACTATTTAGTGGGAAAATGGAAGCTGATCTAGTCATGGATTTGATAGAGGGAATGGAAAACCATTTTGAATGTGATGGAGTCATTGAAGAATAGAAGGTAAAGGTGGAAAAATCAAGATTGAGAGGTTCTGCCTTGACATAGTGGAAGTTCATTCAAATAGAGAGGGAAAAGGAAGGAAAGAAGCCTATTTCTACTTGGAAAGGTATGGTTGCAAAGGTGAGAGAAGCATACATGCCAGGTGATTATGAAATTCAGTTGCACAAGAAAAGACAGAGCTTGAGGCAAAGAGACCAAGATGTGAACACTTACACTAAGGAGTTCCAAAAACTTTGTATGAGGTCTAATGTTATAGAGGATGAAAGTCTCAAGGTGGCTAGGTATCTTAACGGCTTGAAGTGGAACATCCAAGAGGAGATGACTCTTCTAAGTCCTAAGATAGTACACCAATGTTACCAATTAGCTATAAAGATTAAGGAAAGAAGCAAGAGGAAACAAGACCAAGCTTCTAAGAGTAGAGGTAAAGGCAAAGATCAAAGAAGACATAGAGGTGGATATCAAGGTAGAGGGACTAAACAAAGAAATGGAGAGCCCAAACCCAAGGGCGATGCAACCCCCGAGAGAGGCAGTGAGTGGTAATCCCATGGAAATGGAGAGAAAGAAGTAGCTCATACTTTGCCAATATGAAATGTTATAACTATGGTCAAGTAGGACATCTAGCTTATAGGTGCCCAGAGAAAGCATCTTCATCAAATACTGAGAAGAGAGTGGCATATGCACAAGAGGACACCATGAGTACCAAATCACCAGAGGTTAGTCACATTGAATCAGAAATGGGGGAGAACCTGATGTTTAGCAGGGTTCTAATCAGACAACCAGTCAAAGAAGAGCCAAAGAAAAGGAGAGCCTTATTCAGGGCAAGATGCAAAATACTTGGGAAGGTGTGCAAGGTTATAGTGGATTCAGGTTCAACTGATAACATTATCTCTGAGGAGGTAGTGAGGAAGTTGAAGCTAGAGAAAGTACCCCACACTAATCCTTATAAGGTGACATGGTTGAACAAAGGGCAGAGTGTTCTTGTAGATGAGCAAACAACGGTGGAGTTCTCCATTGGAGGGTACAAGGACAAGTTGTTTTGTGATGTATTACCCATGGATGCGTGCCATCTTCTATTGGGCAGACCATGGCAGTATGACAGAGGTTCCATCTATGATGGAAAATCCAATGCTATCTCATTCAAGAAGGATGGAAAGACATTCAAGTTGCAGTCACTGTCAAATGAGGAAGAAGGACAGTCAAAGACCCCTAGTGTCTTATTAAGTAGTGGCAAAGAGTTCATTAACAACCTACATCAAGGAGGTGAAGGATATGTGGTCATGGTGCAACCCAAGGAAGAGGACAAGACTGAGAAAACAGTCATACCCGGAGTAGTCCAAAAGTTGTTAGAACAGTTCAAAGACATAGTGAGTGATGGAAAACCAGCAACCTTACCTCCAAAGAGAGCCATTAGCCATCATATTGACTTCATACCAGGGGCTTCATTGCCAAACAAAGTAGCTTACAAGCTTACACCAGATCAAAATCTAGAGGTAGCTAGACAAGTGCAGGATTTGTTAGATCAAGGATTGATTAGGAAGAGCATCAGCCCATGTGTAGTACTAGTGGTCTTAGCAACCAAGAAATGTGGTAAGTGGAGGTTATGCACTGATTCAAGAGTAATAAATAGAATCACAATCAGGTATAGGTTCCTATTCCTAGGGATTGAGGACTCGGGATTGTCTTGGAGGGAGCTCAAGATTTTACCAAGTTGGATCTCAAGAGGGATGCCCATCGACGAATCAAGGGAAGGAGATGAGTGGAAGACAACCTTAAGACAACTCATGGGTTGTAAGGAGTGGGAGAGTTATGCCATTTGGCCTCTCTATCGCTCCCCTAGAACATTCATGAGGCCCAAGAATGAAGTGCTAAAGGATTTCATGTGGTTGTTTGTGGTGGTATACCTTGATGATATACTCATTTTTAGTAAGACAACAAAAGAACACCTAAAGCATGTGGAGATGGTTCTTAGAAGATTGCAAGAAGAGAAGTTAGCCATCAATCTAGAGAAATGTGAGTTATTCAAAGAGGAGCTTGTGTATTTGGGGTTTTTAGTTTCCCAAGGATCATTGAAGATGGATCCAAGCAAGGTCGAAGCTATCCTAAACTAGCCTACACCAACCACCGGGATAGAGGTAAGAAGTTTTCATGGATTGGCTCAGTTTTATAGGAAGTTTATAAGAAACTTTAGTGGCATATGTGCACCAGTCCTAGATACAATCAAAGGTGGTTTAAAGACTAAGTTTAAGTGGACTCAAGAAGCTGAGAAAGGTTTCGAGAAACTGAAACAAGAAGTGGAAACTCAACCTATACTTTTGTTACCTAGCTTTGACAAGTTGTTTACTGTGGAATGTGATGCTACTGGAGTTGCAGTAGGAGGAGTCCTAAGTCAAGAAGGCAGGCCTATAGCATTCTTTAGTGAAAATATCAATGAAGCTAAGACAAAGTATTCTACCTATGACCTAGAACTGTATGCCTTAGTTCAGTCACTTAGGAAGTGGAGGCATTACCTTCTACCCAAAGAGTTTGTAGTCTTTACTGACAATTAGGCACTTAGCTATATAAACACTCAAGAGAAGTTGAGTAATAGGCATTTGAAATGGATGGAATACATCCAAGCTTTTACTTTCACCATCAAGCACAAGAAGGGACAGTTGAACAAGGTGGTAGATGCACTAAGCTGAGATTTCTAATAGTGCAAGAGATATAGATCAAGAGCATCGATAGAAATTTTCAAGGATCTCTATGGGGAAGATGAAGACTCTCAAAGGCCTACAAGGTTGTATAGTTCGACTGAATCATTTTCATAGTCAATACCGTGAGTATACATTGTAAAGTGGATTGTTGTTCAAGGGGAGAATTAGTTATGTGTTCCAAGAGGATCAATGAGAGAGAATTCATCCAAGAGAAAACACAATGGTATTCCTTAGTGGTCATTTTGGTATCAACAAGACAATGGAGCTAGTGCAAGTTGTTCTACTATTGGCCCAAGTTTCCAAGGGATGTCAGGAGGTATGTGGAGTCGTGTGTAGTTTGTATGAAAGCCAAAGGGGGAGCTAGCAATGCAGTTTGTATCAACCTCTACCCATTCCCAACAAACCATGGGAGTGTGTTAGCATGGATTTTGTTGTAGGACTCCCTAAGACTAAGACAGGGTTTGATAGTGTCTATGTGATGGTAGATAGATTCAGCAAGATGAGTCACTTTATCCCTTGCAAGACCACACATGATGCTAGCTACATTGCTCACCTTTTCTTCAAGGAAATTGTAAGGATCCATGGATTGCCATTGAGCATTGTATCGGGCAGGGATGTGAAGTTCATGAGTCATTTTTGGAAGACTCTATGGAGCAGATTAGGTACCAACCTGTCTTTTGGATCAGCTTACCATCCTCAGACTGACGGGCAAACAGAGGTGGTTAATAGGGTGTTAGGTAACCTTCTAAGATTCCTAACCAAAGAGTATGGATAGACATGGGACTTGATCATATCACAGGCTGAGTATGCATACAATGACAGTGTGAACAGGACTACAGGGAAGAGTCCTTTTGAAATAGTGTATGGGATGCACCCAAGAGGTGTGTGTGAACTTAGAGACCTAGGAACTATGGAGCTTAGGAGTGGACATGCAGAGGATTTCTCTCAAACCATGAAGGAGATTCAGGAGCAGGTGAAGAAGACAGTCACCGAGGCTACACAAAAGTTGAAAGAGAAGGTGGATTTATCTAGAAAGGATCTACAATTTGTAGTAGGAGACTATGTTATGGTCCACCTCAACAAATCTAGGTTGCAAAAGGGGATATCAACCAAATTGCAGATGAAAAGAGTGGGACCATGTAAGGTATTAGCCAAATATGGGAAGAATTCCTACAAGGTGGAATTACCTGTAGATTTAGGCATCTCTCCAGTGTTCAATGTAGCTGATCTGATCAGATATAAGGGAACAATCACTGACATGGATTAGAACAATAGGGATATCTTCAAGGATGTCAGCAACATAACCTTACCTACTCAAGACAAGCTTCAGGCAGAAAGGATCTTGGAGTCAAGGGTGAAGAAATTTACAAGGCATAAGGTGTACATGGAGCACCTCATCAAGTGGAAGGAAAAGCTAGAGTCTGAGGCTGCATGGGTAGATGAAGCTTAGTTTAAGAAGCATGGCATTGATGTGTCACTGATCTCTCCTCACATTCCTTAGTGTTTGTGCATAGGGGGGGAGAATGGTGTAGGAGCACCTAGGAAACACTAGGCAATTAGGAAGTCTAGGATGAATTTTTGTTTTGATGTGTTACCATGAAGGTCATGTTGACCATTTAGATAGACTTAGAGGTTTAAGAGTGTGCCTTGCTCAGTAGTGATCAGTAGGTTAAGGAGCGGAAAGGGTGGATGAGTTTAGAAACTCATTTCACTGATGAGTTTAAAAATTCATTTTTCTAGAAATTGGCAAAAGTTGCAAAATGGTGCATTTTTGCAACTTTGCCACTATGGAACTGACATATCTGACCAAGGGGAGACATAACTAATTTTTCTGACCTATTTAGGGTGTGCCTCGACCTGAGAGTAGGCTTGGAAGCATTTTTGTATTTGCTTTGAAGTTTGGGAATTGAAGAAAACAGTGTGTTTAAGTGAATTTACTGATATTTGCTTCAAAGTAAAGCTTTAATGGATTGAACTTGTTATTGTGTTTAGTGTAGGATGTAATGTAGTAATCTCTCAAGCATTGTGTTCCATTTATTATCTTTCCTTATTCAATTTTGTTCGTTGTTTGTAAATAGTTTGCTTGCACCCTGTTACTGGTCTGAACCAGACAGTTTTGGAAAAAATGGAGATTTAGTTCACTTTCCCACCATACAAATTGTATGGACCTTTGGAAATAGTGACTAGACTCCATGTGTGTAAATATGGTAGGATTTAGGGTTTTTGTGAGCACAGGAGCTGTTGGAAAAGTCTTGCCCTAGGCGAGCCAGGAAGAGTCTGGCTAGGGAAGACAAGAAGTGTAGAGCACATAACTTGTAGGGGTGACAAGTTCTTAGTAAATTTCCTTTTGGCGAAGGTAGGTGGGAGTCTTTCCAAGGTTTGGTGATCAAGAGGAAACTCCACTAACTCATTTGGTCGGTGAAAGACTTGACAGTTTGGAAGCAACCAAAAAATGGCTTAAAAACCCTAGTTTATGCCCATTTTCAAGTTGAGGCTTTGTACGGCAGAAAAAGACCCAAGACCTCAAAAATATTTGAGAGGTGATCATTTGAACCAAGAACCTCAAAGAAAGAATGAGGTGTTCTTTGGAAAGTTTTGAGCAATAACCAGTTTTCTCAGAGAAGGAGACCTAATTGGGGCTCCTAGGGCTAGTAGCCTTCTAAGGCCTAAATGGGGGTTTGGTGAAAGCGACCAAGACATGGAGCTAGGAGGACCCTCAAGAACCAAAATTGGATGAATTTCAATGAATAGAAACACCTCCACACCCCTGCAAATCAAAATTCAAGCTTTGGAGGTATTGTAGTCTTTAGTGTGGATTAAGGGCTAAGGAGAGAGTTGTAAGTTTGCACCAAGATTTGACTTGGTAGAAAGAATTTGTGATGGTAGTGGGGTTGGCAAGGAGAACCAGGGGAACCTAACCAAGAAGAAGGTCCTATAGGTTAAGGTGGTGAAGTAAGACACCAAGGAGGTCTTGCAAGGAAGACCCAGAGCAGGAATCAGTGAGTGATTCCTCCAACCCTATCATCATCTTATACAAGGTACTTCATTCCTAAAAGTAAATACTCTTTCTATCATTATTTGTCTTTGTCAAGATCTAAATGGTTGTTGACTCGTTTGATCCAGTGAGTCTTATCATTTCTATGATTTATCTTTTGTCATGTTCCTATGCTACTTGAGGACATCCACAAGTGATTAGAGGAGTGAGGATGGATCATGAATTTTTCTCTTTGTTTTTTGTTTGTATTTTGTCTTGACACTATGACTAGGGCAACTACATTCCTATTCAGGGTCATGACATTCCTTGTCTACAATGTGTCTATTTACACAAGGGGATCACATTTCACACCATGGTCTTTCATACCTTGGTGTATGTCATCCATTTGCAAATAAAAATTCTCTATAATGATATTTGTGCACTAATGAAAGCTCAACATCTATCCTATCAATCCATTTCCAATCTTCATCCATTCCACCCAATCACATGCTATCCATTCTATCTGATCAATCAATCTTCTCTATTGATATCGAACGAACTAACCATTCTTCACTTCTTACTAACCTTTTCTTCTAGATAACATTTCCTCTATCTAAACACATTAATACATCTTATCGGTAAATTTGGCTCAATTTTTGGATTATTTCTCTCAATTTCTTGAGGGGGCATCATAATTTCACTTCCGCTGGGGCAGGACTGAATCAAAAAATTTCTTAATTTTTCTATTTGAAACAATGTTACTTCAAACATTGTCTCAAAAAGAGGAAAAATGTAGACACTC
>VDFB02008257.1:0-19251 GCA_007258455.2 Sequoia sempervirens
ATTTATGGAAATTCAAAAGGATGAAGAGGAGTCGATCCCTTCTTTTAACCTTAGATTTATAAAAGTAGTGAGAAATATTCCTGAAAGTGTGAGACCAAGTGATGTAGAATGTCTAGTTGTATATCTAGGTGCATTTGATAATGAGATGAATTATTTGTTGAGAGATAAGGAGCCCACAACATTGTATCATGCATATCAACTCACCATGGATATTGAAAATAACATGAAATATTCAATGATGAAGTGATATGATAGAGCCCCAAAAATCCTTGATATTTTTAGGTCTTTTCGTCTTCGGTGACAACATGTCACATGGCAATCATAAGTAGGGTTTAAGGTTCTACATGGATAACATTGTCTTCAATTGCTCCATTTGCAACCCTTGGGCATTTTAATTTTGTGTTGACTTGTTTTTCCTAGTTACCGGTAACATAAGTTGCATTTTGAGCCATTATTATGTGTTCTTAACCGACCCCTTTTCCTAGGTTGTTTGGTCATTTCTTGTCACTGGGCATTGTAATATTTCCAAAGGTGGGTTTCAATATTTTAAATGACTTAAGTCTAAGTCATTAATCTCCAAGGGGTAAACTCTCGTCAGCCTAGTCAAGGCTCCTTTAATGACTAACTTCATTGTACATGCAGGTTTGATGATTACCAGATTGCGGGATTTAATCTGGGCCACTCCCCACTGGCTTGCCCATCCCAAGTGATAGTGGTTTAATTACTATGAGGTCAGTGAGATGAATATGTGTGTCTGATCGAGTGTGTGGGCCTAACTGTTGTGTTCCATTCTAATGATCAAAGTTTTAAGATCAACAACGATGATAAAAAGATGAAGGATGATCGCCATTGTTCCCCACTAGCTTGCAAAGGTAAGATGCAGGATCGTTAAAAGAAGTGAGGCCTGTGAGAAGCCACCACATATGTCTTATAGCTACTAGCGGGTGGAGGCCACAGGTACCTGAAGAAGGTCCAATTGACATGTTTCTATTGGCCATTTATCCTAGCTGGGACAACAATGTAAATTCAAATGTCATTGACTCAATTTGAGTCATTCAAGATGGCCATCTTAGCTGAAGATGGATGATACACATTCAAAGATGAGAAACCCATTGCAACTATTTTACTTCACGCGAGTGGGCAGTAATGGTGGAGGTGACTCATAAAATCATTCAATTGCTTTCAAAACCTGTGTATATAGTCAGTTCTTGCCCATCTGAAATTGAAGAATGTGTCTAGAGTGATATGAAGAATTGAAAGAGTGATTTTCAAAATTAGTCCCGACTGGTATTAGGGTTTATCACAATTGAAAGGTTGTAAGTACGAAAAACCTAGTTTCATGGTTTTTTCAGTTTTATGAGTTAGGGTCTACTTTCAATTTTCTTTGAGAAGGGTATTTTATTGCTTTACTTCCATTACCTTGAATTAGGGTTAATTCTATTTTTAAAGGTGCCATAGCCCTGTGAAATTATCGAGAATTAATACTCGTTATGAGTCACAAGTTTCAATTAGGAGGTCGTTAGTTAAAATTCTTCCCGTTTGAAACCTTGGTAAACATGGCTCCTAAAGTACAAATTGCCACCTCTTCAACCTAGCCTAGAACTCTCTCCCAGGATGTAATTGACTTATTTCCACCTTCTATGAATAAGAAGTTGAAAGGAAGGGTCTTATTTCAGGGCCCAATTGTGAAAGGAGTGATGGATAAGCAGTGTTACATAAAGGATGCTAAAGTGCAATATACTGGGTGGAAACTTTTTCAACATTGGTTTGGAAATAGGAACCTTGGAACTCCTCTTAGTAATCCTTGGAAGTTAGATATGGGAAAATTAGTTGTTCCCAATGTGTATATGGATGTGGATCTCTTGAAGGATATTGCCTCAAATTATGACCCAATTTCTAGGGTGGTTAGGATGTTTAATGGGGAGGATATGGTAAAGATAACTAGGAAAGAGATTGAAGATATTTTTGACATGCATGAGTGGAGTCAGAATTTGGTTCCTCTGGATATGGATGATATTAGAAGAGAACACAACAACACCAAGGTGTTCATTAGAAAAAATATGTTGCCTCTGCATACTACAGTGACTAGCATTTGGAAACATAAGAGAAAGCTCAAGATTGGTGAGAATGAGTTGGAGCCTTTCCCAATGAGTTATTTTAGGAAGACTGTCTATTCCTTGTGCTAGATCATTAGTTTCTCTTCACCAGATACATTGCAGAAAGAGTATAGCTATTTGGCCACACATTTGCAACATCTAGCATATAGCATAGTTTATGACTATGGTACTTATCTGGCGGAGCATATTCACCAGGGTTTAATTGAACTAAAAGAAAGAAAAAAATGGGTAAAGTTCTAGTGGTATTCACTACTAATGAAAAAGTTCTTGCATAAAGGGTAGAGTATTTTGAGGACATGACTTTGAGAAGGAAAGGAGTTGATCTTCCTGTTCAGTGTTGGACCTGAATTCTGGATAGGGATGATAAGAAATATAATTTTGTGATATTTCAGAATGTTTTTGCATCAAGGATAAGGAGGTATCTTGTATATGAACCACCCTGAATTCCCAGACAAATTCATAAATTCTTAAAACCCATGGAGCTGAGGCCAAACTTGAAGTTGATTCATAACTGGGGAGACTTGATTTTATATCCTGATAGAATAATTTTTAGGGTATATGGAAATGGTCTAGATCCATATTTTTTTCCAAGAGATGTACCACTAAGGATAGGATTCCTTGAAATTATGAGGCAATTAGGAGCCTCTCAGATAGTGCATCTACCAGAAACAAGAAGGAAGGGGTCATTCTTCCTTGAATGGACAATATTTGCTGATTATCTTCTAATGAAAGGGGCATGGAAGTAGTTGGTACATTTGCCGGTGCCTTACAGATTACAAACTATGTGCCCAAGGAATGATGATCCTGAAGCATTTATTACCAAGTTGAGAGCGAAGAAGAGATTCAATAATTTTGTGCATATCTTTGGTTATCTTGAAGATGTTATCAAGAAAATTTTCAACTTTGAAGAATAGGATGAGAGGAAAGAAAAGTACCTTGCTTATCAGAAGATGGTAGAAGAAAAATGGAAGAAACATCCCAAGTATGATCCTTTTCCAAACATACCTAATGATCTTGGAAAAGCCATGTATGTCATGGATAATTTTGAGAAGGTAGTTGGTATACTAAGAGAACAACGTGAAGTCAAAGACAAAGGAAAATCAAGGGAAGTTGAGGAAACCACTTCAAAAACATTGGAGGAAAGACCCTCATACTAACCACCCAAGCAATTGAGAATCTACACCCAGAGGAAGAAATCAATGGATGAAGAGCAGGGCTTGCCAACCTGTATTGCTTCTGTAGACATCCAAATTTGGACAAAATGTAGACATCCAGATTTGGACACTTAATTTATCCAAATTTATCACTTTTCATCTAAACATCCTCTTATCCGAGTTAATTAAATAATATTACTATTATTTAATTAATATCTGTCTGCTAAATCCCTAAGGTATTTAATTAATAATTAATACCTTACCCATATAATCCTCTTTTCATCAAATACATTAAATAAATGTGCATTTTGCATTTAATTCCTCACATGTCATTTTCATCTAATCCTAATCCATTTCCTAATCTCTTCGTAAGGATGTGCACATGCCTAATCCTTAGTTAGATGTCACATCCTCAACTTGCAAGTTGGCTTTTTAATCCCCTAATTAACTGTTATCCTCTTCTTGATTAATTTAGCTAATCATTCTCCAAGGAATTTTTTTAATTCCTTTTTTATTCTTCCTAGATTCCTCTTTTATATGTGAATTTTTTAATTCATTCCATCTGAGGCTTCTAGAACCTTGGAGCTTGTCACAATCCTGCCATGTGGAGGCCAAGTCCCACCTTTGGAGCCCAACTTTTTGTCCTCTGGTCTCCTGGGAATGTGAATTTTTAATTCACACTTATTTACTAACCACCTTTCCTTTTCCCCATGTGTAGTTTTTGAGAGTTTCCAAAATTCTTCAAATGTCCCTTTCACTCCCACTTGGGGACAAGGAATCCCTTTTTGTGGAAATCTCCTCACTCCCCAAGGTGCATGTCCTTTTTCCACCTCATGTACCTTCTTGACACCTCATTTACACCTCATATCCTCTTGTCCACTTCACCCTCCACATGTCAAGATGTGAGGGCTTGTGGGTCTCAACCCACCTTAGCCCTTCATCTTGGCCTTGTTGGAGCAATCTTGACCGTTGAATTCTCTAGAGAATTCAAATTCTCCTATAAATACCCCCTCCTTAAGGGCATTTTCAACACTTTTGAATTTTCATAACTACATGCTGCTAATTTACATCCTCAATCCTTTGCCATCATTTTAGCCATTTCTCTTGATCATATTGCACATCTAATCTTGCATTTTAGTCACTCAATCCATCATCTAAGGAGCACACAAATCATTCCTAGCAAGGGACAATCAAAGAGATATCAACAGCAAGGAAGGTGAAACTATTTGCATTTCATTTTATTCATTTTCCTTTTCGTTATATCACTCTTTTGGCTAATCTTGAGGTGTCCTTGGTATTTTGTCATTCACATTTCTTAGTTATTTTGCACATTTGTAGTAGGATAAATTCCAAGGTTCACAACTTCTAAGGAGAAAAGAGTAGATGCTCCTATGGGCACACCACTACCACCTCCAACATAGGGTCTTGTACCTATGATTGATCTTGATTCACCCCCTAGAAGTCCTGCTCCTCCTAAGCAACCACCTCTGAACAAGCAAAGAATTTAAATAAGAGTGGTTGAGTACTCTCATATGAATGAAGATGACATCTATGTCACTCTTGAGGATATGCAACAAGGAATTCCTTCCCTTGTAAGGGAAATTGCCTCAAGTTTAGGAAAAAGTAGTCTTAGGTTGGGAAAAATTGACATTAGTGGTATAAATAATGCAGATGAATTGAGAATTGAATCTTTCAAGGAGTTTATGGAAGATGTATCCTTTGTTGAGACATCCACATTCAAAGAATTCTGGTGGAAATCCAAAGCTACAGAGTATGCAAAGAAACTGGCCCTTGAAAGGAGCTAGCACCCTGAGTTGCCTAAGAGTATCATCTAGGAAAATGTGAGGAGCATTATGAAAAATTAATTTCAAAAGCTCACTCCCTAGGAGGGAAGAGAACTTGTAAAGAAGTGTGGCATGATAGTGCTACCAAAGTGGACCATTGTTGATGCTATAGTCCTAGATGCCATAAGGAGGGATGAAACGCCTATGGTGCAAACATAAGAAGAGTTGGAAATGGAACTTTGGGATCAATATTTAGTGAAGATTGTGATGCACTAGCAATCTGGTCATTGTGCATAGATCTAGGAAACCAGTGCTTGCTGAGTCGTTTGATTTCAGTGGAAAACTAATGGTGAAGAGAGTTGTTGATACCCCAGCTTTGGGAGCTGCTAACATGGCTATTAATGTTGCTCGGTTTACCAAGGAAACTATTGAACACCTTACCCTTGAAAGGGATGACTTTAGGAGCAAGTATCATGAGCTTCTTAGTGAATATGATACTAGTCAGTGGAAGGTAGCTGTACTAGAAATTGAGTTAGCATTTTATAAACAAAGGGGATAAATGTAGAGAGAATATGGCTGGGCTAGTTCAAGTCATCCACCTCCATCATCTCCAATTGTATCATCCCCACCATCACCATAGGGTCAAGCTTTAGCAATGGTGCCATATAGTTCAAGACAAGAGCCACTTTTAGTAGATGAATTGAGCACACCAGGTCCTAGCTCGTCTAATCAACCTACAAGAGAGAAACTTCTTTTTCAAGTTGAACCATATAAAAGGTTACTTAAAAAGGCTCAGGACACTATGTATGAAAATGTATCAAAGATTGTTCATACTATCTTGAGGCATTTAAATGAGAAGATTCAGGCCAAACTGAATACTGTGCATGATAACTATGCCCTGATGATGCGAGCAATGGAATTGCCCTAGAGAGATCATGAACTAGCCTTGCCAATCTTGAATAGATGGATCTCAAGGGCTGAGAAATTGAAGTTAATAGCTCAGTTGGATGCAGTCAACATGAAGATAGGTACCCTAATGCGCTTCCAACCTATAACTTTGTGTGTGAGTTAAGTGAGCAAAAATTCTAGGGATACATTACTTGCTTTGGAACAAAAGATAAGAGAATTAACAATTCAGTACAGTTTGACATATTTGTCACCATTTCTTGATATTCAACTCACTAATGATAAATTGAAACCATTGAAAGCTTGGAAAAGGGAGATGGATGAAGTCATTAGCTCTGAGGTGAATAAAATTTGTAAGGAAGTGGACATTAATACCTTTAATGACACTTTGGGAAAGTTGACATTTGTTATCAGCTTTCTAGAAGATTTTGACAAGGAATCCAACTCTGTGATAACCAAGTATTCCCCATACATGAAAACATTAGATAAAATCATCGAATTCAACTATTTGTCTAATGAAGAGCATGAAGAATGGGGAAGGGTATTGGTTGGTTGAGTGGGTTGGTAATTATGGATGTGAAACATATAATGGATCAAGTATTGTACAGGTTTGGCCTCAGAGGTTACAATGTATAAAACATATGTTTCATAGGAAAGTATTAGCTATTGATGATGTGGAATGTTGATTGAGATGTTGACTCACTTTTTGTCTACATCATTTTTTCATCTTTCTCAATGAATTAAATGTGCTACAATAAATAAGATAATCCTTTTTGACATATGGATTTTGGAAGGCAAAGTTGCTCCTTACAATGAATGTAAATATTATTTTTCTTATATTTATTCCCTCCATTTTGAAGAATGCAAAGATAACCAAATTAGGGAATATGTTTTATAGCGGTCCAACTGAAATGTGACATGTGTGCATCTGGCTGGAAGCTTGTTTTTGCTCCCTTATTCTATAAAAGGAAATTTAGGGCCATTTGTGTGGATCTTTTGTTGAAATTCTGGAGCTACATTGCGAGAATTAAAAAACACAAAGCGAATATGTTGATTCTTTGTCTAATGCTTTGAGTCTAGATAGAAAATTTATTTAAATGTATGGCTTCTGAGCACATTTGAATGATAATGGAGATTTTCAAAGTCTATAGTCTCTCCATTTTGATTTTGTATTTGAATTATTAATGAAAATACTTATCATAGATCATTTCATTAATTGTCATCATTTCATACTTTGATATATGTTTGGGTTTTAACTCTTGTTCATAGAATGAGTTAAAATGCAAGTGAATTAGATCATTAATTTGCATGCTTGATCATTGGATTTGATAAGTAGTCTTTAGTGCTTGGTTATAGATTTGTGAATTACAAAGTAATATCGCTATATCTTGGGTGTTCATAATTAAATATTCCTTATATTTCAATTTGTGCAAACTCCTAGCCCATAGATAATGGCACTGATCTTTAACCCATTAAGTCATTCTCATGGTTCTAGTTACCAGACTTGAGAAAAATCTTTTAAATAATCATTGATTTACCTTCAATTTGTTGTTATTTGTGTTATTTTATACTCTCAGCTTAGGATTCATAATTCATTCAAGGAATCGCCAACTTCTTGAGTAATTTCATCTTATTTTCCATTAGTGAGAATATTTCTGCTTGAATTTATAGTGTATGTGTAAATTATCAAAATGAGTTGTATATTTTACATTGTGGGAATACCCTCCCGGGTCTTGCAGAGCCCAAAGTGTAGGAGATAAAGTGATCAGTGCTATATCTCATTTTTGGCCACCTGTCTTGTAGGTATTCGAGAATTGAGTATGGAAAACTCATAGGTAGCTAATAAGACCTGATTGGTTCATTAAAAACAACCAATAGGATATATGGTTGCAAGTGTTTGTTGTCCTAACACACATCATGTAGATGAAATTCATAAGGATGAAAGAGATGGTCAAGGTGACGATGCTTTTGATGCTTTAACTTGTTCAACCTCACAACATGCCAATCATAGACAAATCCATGATGAACCTCAACCAAATTTAATTAATGATGATTAGATACTTTTGGTTCAAAGTTTTTCTAATATGAAAATACATGAGGGACAATCACCATATGAATTGATAGAAAGGTTTTTGGATATCTTGTTAGAAATCCCAAAAAGTTTGAGACCTAAGGACTTAGTATCTATTGACCTATTATGTGAAATTTATGAGCCATGGCTTTGTACCTTACCAAAAGAATTAAAGACTCATGATTTCGATCAAATATTGGATTGGATCAGGATTGTCGAGGAAGCTAAGTATGATCATATACAAAGAATGAGGTCTCAAAATGATAATGGTGATTGCCTTATTGAAAAGGATTAAAGGTCAATCCAAATAATGAAAGATGATATTTTAGAAGGTGAACATCTATCTAATGATGGCATTGGTACACCTGTGAGTATGATTGATGTATCCTTACAAAGTGATAATCAAGACATTGAGAATTAGAGTGAGGGAATTTACAATGAACATTCTAAGTACAATTCATGTGATAATGAGTTTCCTTGTAATGATGATCATAAGGAGAGTGAAGTTCTTGATTGTTTCTCCCAAGAATATGAGTATTTTTGTGAGGATGATTTAGAGGTACTCTTATTGCTCGAAGGATGCAAAAATAGTAATTCTCATGAGGTTCTTCCCTTACAATTCAAAGAACAAATCCCATGCAAAGGATATTGGGAATGCAATCTAGTTATGCCAGATATTGACTATTCTAGTGCTATGAATGATGAGGTGTTTGAAGTTAAGAATGTACGTACATTCAACATCTTGAGCCTAACTTTAGTGTTAAAGATGATGGAATTTGTGGTACTAGCCAGCAAGGTCATGTTCTTAATTACTTGTATGAAATAGAAATGGAATGTGTAAATTTTGTAGTAGAAATGGACATGATTGTTTTTAATAGGGAATTTGTTGAAGAAAATAATGAACAAACATGTTCAGCTGCCAATAAGTAGCATTCTAACTATAATGAACCTTGCACATGTGAGTCAGAAAACCTGTCAATTAATGGCGCACTTGAGTGCCTTGCTACTGATCACATAAATCGTAAGTTATGTGCATCATCCTTTGAAATATCTTATTTCAAGTTGAGCAATGATTTGAAGAAGGAATTAGACTATGTTAATGAACTTGAAATGGAATTATTCTTTAATGCTTGGGATGGTATGGATAATGCTATTTGTGGGGATAACCCTGATTTGAGTGAGAGAAAAATTACTTTGGGTTCTGATGAATCAACTTTCCATGGAAGTGGAACAAGTAATATCATGATTGGTTTACACTACTTTGATGAATGTGAACCCCAATTTGAAAGGATGCCTATAAATGAGTAATTCTTGTTCATCACACAAGATAAATGTTTTCCTAGAATGGGACATAATCTAGGGGATGATTTTAAGGTCTTATGTGATCCCCCTATGCATTTTGACTCATTAGAGGGGGAATTACAATGCGTCTCCGAGAAGTTAGGGTATATGCTCCTGGATAAAGATCTAAAGCCCAATGTTTATGAGGGTTTTTTGTTCTATGAGAAAATTGAAGTTGGTGTCAAATCATATGACCTTAATGATCTAGTGGATTATGAATGTTTCACTTTCTCAATTCAATTGGATAAGCCTTTACCAGAGCAGACTAATAAGCATGTTGGGGTCATTTATTACAGAGAATGTTGGTTTCAAGTATTGTCTAACTGCAATTTTTAGTCGGGAAAAATTCATGATGATAATGGAAAATTTGGACACATGGTTAGTATGGTTGATGGTAGTAACCATAACTAGATTAGTTGGTGGATAGTCTATGGAAATTTTCTTAGTCTTGGCCTAGTGCAGATAGTGGAAAATAAAGTTTTTGATAGAGGGAAAAGATGATTATAAGTTTTGGGGGCCTGGGGCCACCCATTTGAACATGAAGCTTATTGAGTTGTAGAGTACAAGTTGAAAGTTTGTGCATCAAAAGGAGCTTCTATGAAATTTGAATTTGGATACATTGTATAGTCATGTTCATACTGTACATATCTTGCTTGCTTCTGTTTGGTCTTCTTGCTTTGTCTGGGCAGGTCCTGGTTTTGGGTTCTCTATGCTTGGTTTTCCTCAACTTGAGATTCTAGAATCTCATTCTGTTATGAAGGAACATACATACCCAGCTAGAGACACTAATGTAATCCTTATAATTTCTCTTTCCATTTCTAAATTTTGTAAAATTCAGCAAGTTTCAAGTATCTGCACTTAGGGTTTTGTTCACTATCAATGCCTTGAGACTTTTTGTTGTCAAAGCCCTTCCTAAAAACCCTTAAGTCTTTCCCCTTGTTAGCATAATTTGTCATTGACATGCTTGGCACATTCCTAGTCATGTTGAAAAAAACATAGGTCATTGATATTCATTGGATAATTGACCCAATATGGTTAGAAGTTCATGCTACCCATCACTCAAAATTGTTTACATGCCTGGGTCCTTGAATTTTCCTTATTTTATAAGGTTGAATTATCAGCCTTGTTTGGCCTTTACATCCTTTGATATAAATGTTGGTAAGTCCTTTGAGTCCTTTTCATGTGTCATCCTAGGTGGTCCCATTTCTCAAAACATCTTATTTGCATGTGAAATTCTCAGTCACTCAAGTGATCACTCATCATTCAAGTTCCTTTCATTGTCAGGCTCATTAATGTGATGAGCAGCGGGCCTTTATTTCTCTTTGTATCGCATGTTGCTAAAAGTTGTAACTCTCCATGACTGGTTACCATGACAAGTGATATGGTGTGGGTCTTGTGTATCACCTATCACTTAAATATTCTAACTTCCTATTTTCTCTTCAATGATGAGTGATGGGTATTATCCTGTCTTTTTGTTGCACCATCACCGAAGTGTTTCAAGACTTTTCTCAATTTCTGCGATGAGCGATGGAAGTGGATTGAAGGGAGTAATGTGATCACCATGTGTCTAAATATAATGCTAGCACCAAGACTTCCTATCACCAAAAGTATTTACGGCTTCAAATCTATTATGGAAATGAGTGATGGGTCGTGAATGTGTTGTGGTATTGCTGGAAAGTTCTCCTCACCAAAACACTTATGCGGTTTGGTTACCTTTCTGCGATAAGTGATAGGGTGTATATCTGAGAATATTCCTTTTAGTGGGTTATTGTTTGTTGTTGGTAAAGTTTGGAGGTGATATAAGGGCATTACTATGACAAGCGATGAAATGTAAATGATGTGGCAAATGTGTGGATAAGTACATGGCAGTTTTTCAAGGTGTCATCACTACTTTTGAGTACGGATGAAAAGGAAAGTGGTGATGCTTGAGGAGCATCCTTGATTATCTTTTAAATCCAAAATGATTGATGGTGAGAATTCAAAGCTAAATGGTTGATTGTTAGCTCACTCGCGTGAGCTATTCTTGATCATTAATGGTTATACACTCAAATTTCTCTACTTAATTTAGATTTATCATAGTTTTATTTGACCATTTGCAATTATTGAAGAGCCAAGTAATTGCTTTGGAGTTGGGGGAGGAACGTGTGATTTTGAAGCTAATAATTGTAGAGGTAGTGAAAGTGGTTTTCCTGGGTAAGTATGCATACTTGCACTATTCTAAATTGTGCATGAGTTAGCTTGGGCATTTTAATTTCCTGCGGTGGTGAGAGTTTTATTGCTGAAAATTGCATTCTAGGCTAGTTTGTATTATGTGGGTTTGAGATTTCTTTCCCACAAAAGGAATCTAGGGGTATAGGCTAATGATTTTTTCTTCAAAGTGAGGTTCACTAGTCCTTGTCTTGTTTCCTACAAAATGAGTAAGCCTAGTGGGTCAGCTCAACTAGTTAAGAGGTCTAGGAGACTTGGTCTTCTTGAGTTTTAGGATGATGCTCCTGAAAGATAACAAGGCACACCAGGAGCTCCTACAACACCAAAGGAGAAGAAGAGAGCCCATGGGAAGGATGTGAAGGGTGGTGTTGAGAGCACCTAGAACCTTAGGAGCAGAGTTGTTTCCAAAGAATTGGTCAAGTTTAGAAAGAAAGAATCAGTTAAGCCTATGAGGGAAGTGAAGAGGAAGAAAAAGTACCACAAGGCTTATGACTCTTATATGGGGAAACACAACTCTCCTATAGAGGTTTCATATATTTCTTAGAGTGATGAAGGAGATACTAACCCATAGTATGGCCGTTACCTTCTTACTCTCATGCCATATGAGGATTCTGATGAGGGAGTAGTAGCTTCTCCAATTTTAACAAGAACACAGAGCGAGTGTGCACACTCTGATGCTAATGAATTAGAGTAGTACCCCAATTTTTTTTAAATTTTTTATGACACCATGGCCACTACAATGAACTTGTCCTTCTCAATAGGCATATAGTTTTTTTTCTTTGTTGTTGACTTGGAAACCTTTTTGGCTGGTGTAAGGGAGAGGTGTTGGACACCGTGGTTTTGATGGAAAATATGCCTTTTCTAGTTAATATGTAAGTTTTTACCTTGGGTGCTAATGCAAAATCTTCTTTGATCGACGTGGAAAAAGGGTTTTGGCACTGTTGCAACCATGAGCTATGCCTTTTGGAGGGTTGGATGGTCTTCTTCAATGAATCTTATGGGGTTTTTTCTTTTTCTTTTCCCCCCATTTCTCAATGAGAAAATATAATTATCTAGGGAATATCTGAAATTAAAGTGAAATTAACTGTCAAATGCAAATGTGATTGTAATTTTAATTCATCCTAATGCTTGTCGCTCCCACGTCTCTGTAAATGGGATTTCAAGTCTAGTTACAAAGAGGTTGGTTGGTTGTTCTGGAATTGATCACACAGATAATTGTAAAGGCTACTAAACATTTTAGTGTTAAGTATTAGGTTGGAGTCTACTAATGTGCATATGTTAGCTTGATAGTAATATTGGCAATATAGAACTAAACAGTGCAAGTTCTACACCATATTTTCTATTATGTATTGGTTTTATAAAATATAAATAATATAGTCAAAGGTTATCTTATTTGTCTCTATTTATTTCCAATGTCCATGTATGGTCTTATTCTTGCTTGCTAATTCAAAGAATTGATGTAAATGCTTGAATAGAGCTATAGTTTTATATTAAATTGAGTGCGAGGACACTAGTAAGAAGTGATGGTTGAGACGTAATGTTGGAATACTATAATATAATATTCTCAAAGCTTTGAATAATGCCATGTGTGAATATTGCTATCAAATTATGTGGGTATTAGAGTTGACTCCGTTCCAAGGATGAGGCATTGGTCTAAGTGAGGTAATTGTATTGCATTATGTTGATTAATTAAAAAAAAAACCATTCATTAAATCAGATTATATAAAATAGGTCACAATTATGTTATGCTTTACCATTCTCATGCTCCTAATATGAACTATCATTAAGAAGTAGCCAAATTCTTTGATATGTCCTATTGGTTGAGCCACTATATTCAGAATTATCTGTATTACAATGTTTATGATAAAATGTCATAGGAATATCATGTGAACATTGCTAGGATTACCCTCCTGGGATTCACAGAGCCCAAAGTGTAGAAGTAAGGGCCTCAAAATCCTTACTTATTTGTTGGCCAATCCTTTCCTTTACTTATCTTTGGATTCTGGAAAATTTATAGGTGAATCATGAGAATAAGTTTGGTTCTAAAAAAATAACCAACACATTGGAATAACATTGTTCCAAGAAGTTACTTACCATGTTTGGTTTTTGGTTGAGGAAATAAGGAAAATAGGGAAGGGACTCTTTTGCTTGGCCTATCAAGACGTTACATTTCATTGACATAGCCTATTTTTCCATTCCATCTTCACGAATGAATCATCTCTTAGGGGATGATGGTAAGCCTACTAAGAAATATGCACCCACTCTAACTAGGATTGTAAATGCTTGTGAGTCAGTCAAACACTTGCTTGGTTTGAAAACATTGCAAACAAACATCAAACAATATTTCTCAAAATTTAAAACCCTTTGGTTTAAGCATGGATACCCTTTGAAAAGGCCTTGATATTGATGCTTGTCCTAAGGATTTCTATTCTTAGAGACTTATAAATATCTTGACTTATATCTCTATCCATACTTCCTAAAGTTAACATAGGTAACTATGCCCCTAACTTCATGATTTTCACATAATGGACCTTGTGAGATGAATGATGTTTTTGACATATATATTTAGTTTGAAACTTAAGAAAGACAAGTGTTTGTGGTAAAAAAAACTCATTTAAGCAAGATAAATTGACAAATTGGACCCCACACATGACAATTTGGCATTCAATTGCTTTGGTTGAACAACCAAACCTTACACCCTCTATCATACAACCAAATTTTGAACCGACTGAAGGGGAACAAACAAATATAATCAGTAGTTTGAGGAACTTCACTTTTGAAACAAAGGATACATCAAAACAATGGAGAAATGTAATAAAAATTCTAGACAAACAAGAGCGAAAATCCAATACTGTGGCTAGAATGCTCGTATTACCACCTCCTACGTGCAATAGATATCCTTCTTTTTGCAACCTTGTGTTTATCATCATGATCTCTTACAAAATAAAAATACCTAAATGAAGTAAAAATACCTAAATGAAGGTCAATGTTCTACCATTTCAAACTTAGAAATCATAATCAAAGTATATATAGTGGCGTATCTTAAGGAATCATTGCATTAGAGATAGATCAATAAGGATACATTTTCTACACTCTTTCATAGACAAACCAGATCTACACATTTCAAAAGCACTTCTTGTTTAAATAATTGAGTTCTTAGGGTTTTATCAGTTTAGAGGTATAACATGTTATTTATTACCTTGGTCTTACAATATGAAGGTTCACTCTAGGACAAAATCATTTTGGGTGAAAAATTTCATCCATACCTTATCGTCATTCACATTTCACCTCACCAATCTTTGGAATTTTTTTAACACACCAACACTTTTGGACTTAGACATCACTAAATCAATCTAAACCCTAAATTTGCTACTTTGTATGTGAAATGAATCCTTTTCCATGCATTTAATTAATTTAGTTATCATTTTTGGACTAGTTTCTCTTGAAGGTCACAAATCTACCTTAAAGATTCACAAGTCCATCAACATCCCTTATCTAAACATCAAACATCAAACCTCTTAGTCAAAAGTGTCGTCTCAATTTTTTTGCAAAATTTCACCACCCACACCATTCATCATTTTCATCTCCCACTCACATCATTGCTCCAAAAAACTTAGAGGGGCCCTCTTACATAAATTTGAGTCAAATAGAGAGTTTAAACATTAAAAATCTCAATGGGTGATCCCATAATAGTGGTTTACAATTTTTGGCCAAACTGGACACTGAAATTATTATTTTTAACTAAATCTTCACATTCGGGCACCTATAGCGGCTAAACCATGAGGAATTTTAAGATGGTGCAAACTAGAGTCTCATCAAATTTAGATGCGTAGATTCTAAAAATATTTTTTCAAAATTTTTGGAATCAGGAGTTACTTGCCTCTTTTTCCATCTCACACAAGAATTAATTTTTTAGGAAACAACATTTTTTAAAAGTGACCCACAGAGTATAATGCATAACTTATTTTCCATGAAGGATAAAATTCTAATTCTTTCAAATTTAAATTTGTAACTCTGATATCTAGTGCTTTTGCTTGGTTAGATAGTTTTTTATTTAATATTTCTTCTTTAATCAAGTTTCAAATTCAAATCAATTACAATTCAGACATAGCACAACTATATAATGCCTAACTTTTTTTGTATATATCAAAATTCAATTTTTTTTGTTTGATCAAAGACTTTAATATCTAGTGTACTCATATTTTTCAAAATTGTTTTTTGATAATCTTCTATTTTTCCACATGTGCAGAATAGAGACCTTCATTTTTTATGAAAAGCCTATGTTTAATAAAACTTAAAAAACAAATACATAACAAAACAAAACATATTAAAATTATATTCATTGGATAGCTTGTTAGAACACCGCAATCATTGAAATAGAATTTTAAAATGAATTGTTTGAATCCCCAAAAGCTAAATCAAAAGTTATTTTTTTATCAGCATTTTGATAGGTGTAAAGGAGGCATTTATGGGGTATGGTTTAAAACTAGCGAGGGTTCTATCCGGGGAGGTTTGATCTAAGGTGATTTGATCAAACAATCTTCAGTGGAATCACTTAAAATGGAACTTTTGAGAAACTGAAACCATTATATTTTCTAAAAGTATCACGATTTTAACAAAATTAGATTTCCTCTCGAGGGTGTAAATACTATTATGATAGCACCCTATAAATCTCCATAGGTGATCCACGGTTCATAGTTCTGACAAGATACAACATAAAGAGAATCATGGAACAAACCAAATTCCCATCCACCACAAGTGATCCAAACCCACAAGAATTTGATCCAAGGAGTCATTCTACCCCCTCACAACAACCTAAAACTCCATTGGGACTATATGAGGTAGAAGATGTCACAAACAATCCATTTGAGCTTACTAAGGAGGAAATCCTTGAGTATAAACAAGAACATTAAGCCTTAGAGAAAGTGGCTTCAATTCCCCCATCTTTTTTCACACAAACCTTGGCACAAGGCTTGACTCCATCTATGATTCAACCAACATCATCCCTTGTGCCAATTCAACCCTTAACATCTAGTCTTGGAAATATAATAGGAACCAACCTTGATCTCACTTCATGTCTAGGAACAAACACAACTTTGGGTATTCACAACATGACCATTCCATTAACCACCAACCTTCCCCAAAACATAAGTTGCATACCAACATTTAGCAAACCAATTACATTGCATGATGCCACAACGACCTCGACATTTTGAGCGCAACCATCTTCATCCATCACCATGAATACCCCAAGTGTGCCCAATGTTACACAAAGTAATGTGAACCAAGTGCCTCAAATAGGAGAACAAGGGAAAGATAACACCCTCACATGAGTCCAGCGCCAATAGTGGTTCTAACAAACCCATTGGCTCATCCAAAACGATAGGATTTACCCAAACTAGTTAAATTAATCCATCATCCATATCAACCCCCATCACATTGTCAAATTCAAAATCCAGAAATAATGTGTTGATCATGACCCATCAACCAAGGTAATCCCTTGGTCCCACATCAAACTCAACAATGGAACCCTCAACACATCAGTCAAGGGAATCCTTTCAATTAATTGACTCAAGGTCCTAGTGTTCCATTGTCATTACAATACCAAATGACACCATCATCATCTTTACCATTTTAACTTCATGCCAAATGATGGGACCTCAAACTTACATTGCTCCATCCCCAAAACCACCACATTTTAAAATGAATTTTTTAACCAACTGAAGCCCCCAACCTATCATCATCAAACCACAACCCTCAAACCATAAACACCCCAAAAGCAGTGCGAGGATGTCCAAAACCAAATAATTTTACATTACAAGCACATGTTTTAGCTAGCCACAACAAAGCACAACAAGCTTATCAAAAGAATTGCAAACACAACAAGATAAGATCAAGATTTTCAATAGCAAAATCAGCGGAAACAAAAACAAAGCTCCTTATCTGGCTTTACCAAAAAGAAATCACAAGATGCCCTATGAACAATTAGTACAACAAAAAATCCCATGAGAGCCTTAGTCACAAACAACAAGCTAAATCCAAAAGTAGCCTTAATGCTTCAAGAACAACAACAAGCCCAACAAGTAGCCTTAGTAGCACAACAATAAAACAAGGCCAACAAAGCTATGGTACGCAATAACAAACACAACAACAAATAAGCCCAAATGCCTTCTTCAGTCAACAATACACTCAACAACAATAAGTGCTGAGTGCAACAAAATACCTACAAAACTAGAGTTCATACTATAATCCTCCAAAAACATCAATCAAACAAGTTAGGAACATACACACCTCTACCACCATAAGCCTTAGTAATATCCACCACACGCCCTCTGACACCCATGCTTTATCAAAATACCACATGCAATCCATCTGCCATCCCATCATACACAACTTATGTTCCTCTACCAACCTTGCAAGATGATGTCACATCACAACTCAAGGTGCTTACACAACAAATGTAAGACATGTAAATGGGAAAAAAGAAGAAGCCCCATGCACAACAAAACCTATGTCCTTATCCATTCAATTGAAACATCACAATGGTACCTTCCCTCCTAGCTTTGAGGTCCCCAAATTTGATAAATACAAAGAGAGAGGAAATCATGTGGAACATGTCAAAGAGTTTAATGTCAGCTGTGTATGGAGAGTGGCATAGATTGATTCCTATTTGATGGGGTTCTTTCCATGAAGCTTGGCGAGTCCGGCCATCAATTGCTTTTTCTACGGTTACCTGGGGGCATCAAAATGTTCCAATAAATCATTGATAGATTCATAGATCACTTCTCCATTAATCTTGAAATGGATGTAAACAGAAAGAGTTGTACACTTTCTAAAGCAAAGCAAAGGAGAATCTTTTGCTAATTTCTTGCAAAGGTGGAGGCAAAGAGCTAGTAAAGGCAAGTGGCCCATTCCCAATGAACAATAAGTGGGGATTATCATAGCAAATGTTGATCCATATCTATCCTTCCACTAAAGATGCAATGTATCACCACTTATGATGAGCTTGTTCCTAGGTCCCTCAACATTGAGAGAGCCCTAATCTCACAAGGAACTACACAAGTCTATAAAGACAACTGCTCATCCACTAGTTCTAATGACAAACCCTACTTTTGGGCCAAGAATAAGAATGTTACTAGTGATGGTGTTGTCAATGCAAAGATGGTCTTAACTACTCCTAGGAAAGAATACACCCAATCCACAAACACTCACCCCAAAGAACAAAAAATTCTCCTAAATGAAAATTCACTCACTTAGGGGAACCTATGAAAGATGTATTGAAGATGTTGATCTAGTCTAATCTTATCACACTCCCAAATTTCTCAAACTATCAAGAGCCACAAGTCAAACCTCGTAGCTATAGAGACGATAAATTTTTTTTAATTTAAAAGTCATAACACACAATACTATTTTAGATTGAGGCATATAATAGAATATTTTATTGAACAAGAATGCATTGATGTTGATAAAAAATCTAGGAATGAAACTCTAAAAGTTTACACTAGAACCCTATGCCTAATCATACAAAAGAAAAAAATTTGAGAAAGGCATCAACCTAAAATAATGTAAACCATACTCATGATACCATGATGGGACACATTTATGGTATTCATTCATCATAACATGAGGAATAAAACATACTTCAAGATACCATTTTAAAACAAAGTCCA
>VDFB02008257.1:19351-40999 GCA_007258455.2 Sequoia sempervirens
CCAACGCAACAAGTACATTGTTTCAAAGAGGGGCAAAATGTAGACATGCAAAATTTACATTATACATTCGATCAGGATCATTTATCAATTGAACTAGATATTGCATTGGATCCATTCATCACCTTTATCCATTTAAATAATCTCATTGCCTAAGGTTATTTAAAATCAAAAAGCCATTTAAATCAAATCCTAAATCATATTCCATCATTTTCTGATAAATCAATTATCAAAGTCCAAAATGTCAACTCACCTAATCAGCATTAAATCAGCATAATCATCATCTAATCCTAATCTAATGTTAATCCGATCCCACTTGCATTATCTAGATCTAGCCACTTGCACAACAAATCAATTTTATTGATTTATTAAAACCTCATTTTCTCTCAACATGACAAGTCAAACAGGGCATTTATTGCTCTTCTTTCTTGTCCCCCTCTCAAAATTTATTGCAAATTTGAATTCAAATTTTCCCCCTCTTGGGCACTCTTCCCAAATCATGCACAACCATTGACCACTCACATGATGACAAGTGTCCTCAACTCATTGGCTTGTTTTTGATCCCACATTGGTCCCTCTACAACACTTGGCATTTTGAAAATCTTTAAATAGGTGCATCATCCTCAAGCAAAGCTTCACAATTCCATGCAAGGTTACTCTCTTCATTTGAGATTTGATCTTGCTTATCATCACTCACCATATCCATTTGCATTTTATCATCTTAGCTTTGATCAAGGATTGGGAAAGGGTCACTAGCACATGTGACACCAATCCAACTATGGAATAGGTAACTTGTGATTGCTTTCATGATGCTTGTAGCTTTCTTTCATCCTTTTAATGCATGTTTTAAGTACTTTGCAAGGTATTCCATAGGAGTGTTCTTGAAGGATTTGTAGGTGCTAACCCTTGTTTGAGTTTAGTATTTGCAGATTTTTAAAGGCATGCTCACAGTAAGAATCAAGAATCTCAATTATTGCTTGCTCTTTTGTAGGAATATCAAGAGTGGGAGACTCTTGTTTTGGATAAAGAACATCTATATTTCCATCAGAAATAAACATCTCAGGGGCAATATTAGGGAAATCTTTGGAGTTTTAAATGGCTTGGAAGATATCCCTTAGCTCTTGGTGAAACTTTGGGGATATGGGTTCTTGATCTTGACTCGATTTAAAGTAAATCATGTTATCCTCAAGAGCCTCTTCTTGACATGATCCTTGGGTGGATGATTATATCATTAGTAAAACTCTTCGCAATAGTTTGTGGGTATGGGTTTAACAAGGGATATTTCTTGCTCCTTTGGAACTTCTTCAATATACCTAATCATGAAGACATTTGTGGGAGAGATATTACAATCCAATACATACTTGATGCCATTACGGTATGAAATATTGCTAGACATGGTTGATGGGTTTAGAATTTGTTTCAAAATGGTATCTTGATGTATGTTTGATTCCTCATGTTGTGATGAATGAATACCATAAATGTGTCTCATCATGGTATCATGAGTATGGTTTACTTTATTTGAGGTTTATGCCTTTCTCAAAAAAAATTCTTTTGTATGATTAGGCATAGGGTTCAAGTGTAAACTTTTAGATTTTCATTCCCATATTTTTTATCAACATCAATACATTCTTGTTCAATAAAATATTCTATTAGATGCTTCAATCTAAAATAGTATTGTGTGTTATGAACTTTAAATTCAAAAAATTTATCATCTCTATAGCTACGAGGTTTGACTTGTGGCTATTGATAGTTTGAGAAATATGGGAGTGTGATAAGATTAGACTAGATCAACATCTTCAATACATCTTTCATAGGTTCCCCTAAGTGAGTGAATTGTCATTTAGGATTATTGTTTGTTCTTTGGGGTGAGTTTTTGTGGATTGGGTTTTTACTTTCCTAGGAGCAGTTAAGACCATCTTTGCATCGACAACACCATCACTAGTAACATTCTTATTCTTGGCCCAAAAGTAGGGTTTTTCATTAGAACTAGTGGATGAGCAGTTGTCCTTATAGACTTATGTGGTTCCCTATGAGATTAGGGCTCTCTCAATTTTGAGGGACCTAGGAACAAGCTCATAATAAGTGGTGATACATTGCATCTTTAAGTAGAAGGATATATTTGGATCAACATTTGCTATGACAATCCCCACTTATTGTTCATTGGGAATGGGCCACTTTCTTTTACTAGCTCTTTGCCTCCACCTTTGCAAGAAATTAGCAAAGGATTCTCCTTTGTTTTGCTTGAGAGTGTACAACTCTTCTAAGCTTACATCCATGTCAATATTAAAGGAGAAATTATCTATGAATCTATCAATGATTTCTTGTAATTTTTTGATGCCCTGAGGTAACTGTGAAAAGCAATCAATGGTTGGACCTGTCAAGCTTCATGGAAAGAGCCACATCAAATAGGAATCATTGTATGCCACCTCCATACACATGACATTAAACTCTTTGACATGTTCCACATGATTTCCTCTCTCTTTGTATTTATCAAATTTTGGGACCTCAAAGCCAGAAGGGAAGGTACCATTGCGATGTTTCGATTGAATGGATAAGGACATAGGTTTTGTTGTGCAAGGGGCTTCTTCATTTTTCCCATTTGCATATCTTGCATTTGTTGTGTAAGCACCTTGATTTGTGATACGACATTATCTTGTAGGTTTAGTAGAGGAACATAAGTTGTGTATGATGGGATGGCGGATGGATTGTATGTGGGACTTTGATATGATGGGGTGTTGTAGGGTGTGTATGGTGGTGTAGGATATTAAATGGAGGTGATGATGGTGGAGGTGTATATGTTCCTAACATGTTTATATTAATGATGTTTTTTTGAGGATTATAGTATGAACCTAGTTGTTTTGTTGTTGTTGCACTAGCACTTGTTATTATTGGGTGTATTGTTGGGCTAGCAAGACTTGTTGTTGGGCTTGTTGTTGTTGTGCAACTAAGGCTGATTGTTGGGCTTATTTTTGTTGTTGTGCTACTAAGGCTACTTTTTGAGCTTTTTGTTGTGCAACTAAGGCTACTTGTTGGGATTTTTTTTGTTGTTGTGCTACTAAGGCTATTTGTTGGGCTTGTTTTTGTTCTTGTGCAACTAAGGCTAGTTGTTGGACTTCTTGTTGTTCTTGTTGTGCAACTAAGGTTGCTTTCTGGACTTCTTGTTGTTGTACTTCTTGTTGGTAGGCATCTTGTGCTTGTTGTAAAGCTAGAGAATGAGATTTTTTATGTTGGAAGGCTTGCTAATAGGCTTGTTTCTATTGAAAATATTGATCTTGAGCTTGTTGTGCTTGCCATGCTTGTTGATAATATTTTTGTGCTTGTTGCATAGCTAAAGCATGTGCTTGTAATGTAAAATTGTTTGGTTTTTGGGACATTTGTGATTGGTTTTGGGTGTTTATGGTTTGAGTGGGTTGTGGTTTGATGATGATAAGTTGGGGGTTGTGTTGGTTTAACATTCATTGTAAAAAGGTGCTTTTGGATGGAGGAATGCAAGTTTGAAATCCCATTTGATTTTACATGACATGGGGGACCAACGGTAAAGATGATGATGGTGCCATTTGGTATTGTAATGACAATGGAACACTAGGACCTTAAGTCAATTGATTGAAAGGGTTCCCTTGATTGATGTGTTTGGGGTTCCCTTGTTGAGTTTGATGTGGGACCAAGGGATTACCTTGGTTGATGGGGTTTGTTATCAACACATTGTTTTGATTTGGATTGATGATAGATGGGTTGATGTGGATGGTGGATTGACTTAAGTAGTTTGGGTAACCATTTCTTTTGATGATTCAATGGGTTTGTTAGAACCACTTTTTAAGGGTTGAATTTTTGTGAAGGTGTTAACTTTCCCTTGTTGTCCTATTTGAGGCACTTGGTTCACATTACATTGTGTAATATTGGGAACACTTGGGGTATTTGTGGTGATGGATGAAGATGGTTGTGCTCAAAATGTTGAGGTTGTTGTGGTGTCATGGAATGTAAGTGGTTTTCCAAATATTGGGGTCCAACTTGTGTTTTGGGGAAGGTTTTTGGTTAATGGAATGGTCATGTTGTGAATACCAAAATTTGTATTTGTTCCTAGACATGAAGTGATACCAAGGTTGGTTCCTAGTCTAGTTGAAAGACTAGATGTTAAGGGTTGACTTGGCACAAGGGATGGAGTTGGTTGAATCATAGATGGAGTCAAGCCTTGTGCTAAGGTTTGTGTGAAAAAAGATGGGGGAATTGAAGCCACATTCTCTAAGGCTTGACGTTCTTGTTTATACTCAAGGATTTCTTATTTAGTAAGCTCAAATGGGTTTTTTGTGACGTCTTCTACCTCATATGGTCCCAATGGATCTTAGGATTGTTGTGACGGGGTAGAATGACTCCTTGGATCAAATTATTGTGGGCTTGGATCACTTTTGGTGGATGGGACTTTGGTTTCTTCCATGATTCTCTTGTGTTGTGATCTTGTTGTAACCAGGAATTGTGGGTCACCTATGGGAGAGTTATGTTGAGATTTTTAATGTTTAAACTCTCTATTTGACTCAAATTTATGTAAGAGGGCCCCTCTAAGTTTTTTGGAGCAATGATGTGAGTGGGAGATGAAAATGATGAATGGTGTGGGTGGTGAAATTTTGCAAAAAAATTGAGACGACACTTTTGACTAAGAGGTTTGATGTTTGATGTTTAGATAAGGGATGTTGATGGACTTGTGAATCTTTAAGGTAGATTTGTGACCTTCAAGAGAAACTAGTCCAAAAATGATAACTAAATTAATTAAATGCATGGAAAAGGATTCATTTCACATACAAAGTAGCAAATTTAGGGTTTAGATTGATTTAGTGATGTCTAAGTCCAAAAGTGTTGGTGTGTTAAAAAAATTCCAAAGATTGGTGAGGTGAAATGTGAATGACGATAAGGTATGGATGAAATTTTTCACCCAAAATGATTTTGTCCTAGAGTGAACCTTCATATTGTAAGACCAAGGTAATAAATAACATGTTATACCTCTAAACTGATAAAACCCTAAGAACTCAATTATTTAAACAAGAAGTGCTTTTGAAATGTGTAGATCTGGTTTGTCTATGAAAGAGTGTAGAAAATGTATCCTTATTGATCTATCTCTAATGCAATGATTCCTTAAGATACGCCACTATATATACTTTGATTATGATTTCTAAGTTTGAAATGGTAGAACATTGACCTTCATTTAGGTATTTTTACTTCATTTAGGTATTTTTATTTTGTAAGAGATCATGATGATAAACACAAGGTTGCAAAAAGAAGGATATCTATTGCACGTAGGAGGTGGTAATACGAGCATTCTAGCCACAGTATTGGATTTTCGCTCTTGTTTGTCTAGAATTTTTATTACATTTCTCCATTGTTTTGATGTATCCTTTGTTTCAAAAGTGAAGTTCCTCAAACTACTGATTATATTTGTTTGTTCCCCTTCAGTCGGTTCAAAATTTGGTTGTATGATAGAGGGTGTAAGGTTTGGTTGTTCAACCAAAGCAATTGAATGCCAAATTGTCATGTGTGGGGTCCAATTTGTCAATTTATCTTGCTTAAATGAGTTTTTTTTACCACAAACACTTGTCTTTCTTAAGTTTCAAACTAAATATATATGTCAAAAACATCATTCATCTCACAAGGTCCATTATGTGAAAATCATGAAGTTAGGGGCATAGTTACCTATGTTAACTTTAGGAAGTATGGATAGAGATATAAGTCAAGATATTTATAAGTCTCTAAGAATAGAAATCCTTAGGACAAGCATCAATATCAAGGCCTTTTCAAAGGGTATCCATGCTTAAACCAAAGGGTTTTAAATTTTGAGAAATATTGTTTGATGTTTGTTTGCAATGTTTTCAAACCAAGCAAGTGTTTGACTGACTCACAAGCATTTACAATCCTAGTTAGAGTGGGTGCATATTTCTTAGTAGGCTTACCATCATCCCCTAAGAGATGATTCATTCGTGAAGATGGAATGGAAAAATAGGCTATGTCAATGAAATGTAACGTCTTGATAGGCCAAGCAAAAGAGTCCCTTCCCTATTTTCCTTATTTCCTCAACCAAAAACCAAACATGGTAAGTAACTTCTTGGAACAATGTTATTCCAATGTGTTGGTTATTTTTTTAGAACCAAACTTATTCTCATGATTCACCTATAAATTTTCCAGAATCCAAAGATAAGTAAAGGAAAGGATTGGCCAACAAATAAGTAAGGATTTTGAGGCCCTTACTTCTACACTTTGGGCTCTGTGAATCCCAGGAGGGTAATCCTAGCAATGTTCACATGATATTCCTATGACATTTTATCATAAACATTGTAATACAGATAATTCTGAATATAGTGGCTCAACCTGTAAGAATTGGCTATCAAGGTAGCCACCCAAGATCTAGAGGCCTAATAGAAAGCACAAGCATAAGAGAGATAGAAACAAGATGACAAGAATAAACTATATTCTGTCAATATGATAGAATGTAATGAGCTAATAGTACATAGGAGACCCCTTGGATATATAGCCAAGGTGAGAACATAGAAGGGCATAAGATTATGACAAGTGTCGTAATCTTATGACTTGTGACAACAATGAAAGGTTATCACTCCATCTAAAGTGGAAAAAGATAATGTGATAATCTCCACAAAAGGTGGATCTCCCACAAAAGGTGGAAAGATAATCACATGATGTGTCCACAAAAGGTGGAAGTGATGAGGCATGAGATGTCAACTCCACCAAAGGTGGAAAATCTCCAACAACCTCCTATGTGGTCCCTAAGTAAACTTAACTAAGGTGTAATCAAGACTTAGGACAAGGTACAAAATATTTAATTACACCAACACCCCCCCTTAAGTGCAACTTAGGGAGAATGTACACAAAAGAAAACAATGCAAGATGGGTCCCGGCTACTAGGCCATGTTAGGTACCCATGTACAAATGCAATGCAATATCTCATAAAGCGGAGAAAGGGAGAAAACCACGTGGGAAAAAACTCCCCCCCAAAAGAGAGATGAAACAAAAACTGAAAAAGATGAGAAGGCAAAACCTCGAGTGAGGAAAAAGCCCCCCCATAAGAGAGAATGAAGAAGTCAAGTGACCTCCTCAGAAGAAACATCCCGCACCCCCAAGAGAGCTCGCAAATGATGGTAGATACTCTCAGTGAAGGGTTTGGTGAAGATATCTACAACCTGCTCTGCTGTAGGACAATACTGCAAATCGATGACCTGCTCCTGTATCAGCTCCCGAATGTAGTGCATATGAATCTCTATGTGTTTGGTCCTCTGATGGTGAACCGGATTCTTTGAGATCTGGATGGCACTCTGATTGTCACAATGAATGACTGTAGGATGAGGAAGAGTGAACCCAAACTCAGTGAGAATATTCTGAAGCCAAATAGCCTCAGTAGCGGCATTAACGGCCCCTCGATACTCAGCCTCAGTCGAAGAAATAGCAATAGCATGTTGCTTTTTACTCTGCCAACAAATGGGGCCAAAACCAAGATGAAAACTGTAGCCAGAAGTGGACTTACGATCATCAATATCGCCAGCCCAATCAGAATCTGTATATCCCACCAAGGTAAGTCTTGTACTTGCTGCATAATGAATCCCATGATGATGTGTACCCTGGATGTAATGCAAGATGCGCTTGGCAGCTTTCCAATGAAGCTCATGTGGTTCCTGCATAAAGCGTGAAACCATGCCAACTGCAAAGGAGATATCAGGGTGTGTATGAGTCAAGTAAATGAGACTCCCAACAAGCTGATGATACAAAGTGGCATCAACAAGTGGAGTAGAACACTTAGCCTCAAGCTTGACTCCTGAAAGAAAGGGAGTCGGTGCAGGCTTACAATCAGCCATGTGAAATCGAGCTAGAAGATCAAGAGCATACTTGGGCTGAGAAAGAGAAATCCCAGAAGCTGACTGTGTGATCTCAATCCCAAGAAAATAGTGCAAAAGGCCCAAGTCGGTCATAGAAAATTTGTCTTGCAAAGCAGATTTGACACTGCCAATGATGGATGAGGTACTCCCTGTAATGATCAAATCATCAACATAGAGCACAAGTAGCAAGTGGGAATCATCCTGTTTCAGAATGTAGACATTCGGATCTGAATGACACCTCATGAATTCTGCTGAGAGAAGAAAGGAATCCATCTTGGCATACCAAGCCCTAGGGGCCTGTTTGAGGCCATAGATAGACTTCCTCAATCTGCAAACCAATGAAGAATCTTGTATGAATCCCTGTGGCTGCTCCATGTAAATCTCCTCATGAAGATCCCCGTGAAGAAATGCACTCTTCACATCCATCTGATGTACAGCCCAACCATGAGCTGCAGCAATAGCGAGTGTCAAGCGAATGGAGTTCATCTTAGCAACGGGTGCAAAGGTCTCAGTATAGTCAACACCTGGAACCTAAGAGAAACCTTTTGCCACAAGCCGAACTTTGTATTTATCTACACTTCCATCCGTTGCATACTTAGTCCGATAGATCCACTTACATCTAACCATCTTTCTTCCCTTAGGAAGAGGAACTAAATCCCATGTGTTGTTCCGCATCAAGGAACTATACTCTTCCTCCATTGCTGAATCCCACTCAGGAATGCCCGAAGCTTCCTTAAAGGATTGTGGATCTGAAGTAGTAGCAATATAAGCATGTGGAAAATTTTGATGTTGTGACCGAGTCCTTCGAGTATCTGAAGGATCCCCAACAAGAGAACCTGCTGACTCAAGAGTCTGTCGAGCCCAACGAGGTCTAGTAGGAGATGAAGGACGAGATGCCTCAACTACAAGTGGACCCTACAAAGGTGTGATCTTGCGAGTCAAAGTTGAGGAAGAATCATCATCAGAGTCACTATCATCACTTTCCACTATGGAGGAAGGAAGAGGAGGATTAGAGGTCAAGCTAGGAGAGCTTTCCTCAAAGTGAACACTCCTCTCAATGAATAATTCATGTGTCTCTGGATCCAAAAGTCTATATGCCTTAACACCTTCAGGATATCCAACAAAAATGCAAGGCCTACTCTGAGGTTCCAATGCCTTGCGCTTCTCTGGAGGTATTCGTGCCCAAGCTGGACAACCAAAAACTCTAAAGTGTCTCACAACTGGTTTTCTACCACACCAAGCCTCAAAAGGAGTCATACCCTTCAAAGCTTTATGGGGAACCCGATTTTGGATGTGAGTGGCACAACTGATAGCTTCTGCCCAAAATTGAGGACCAAGAGATCGAGCATGAATCATGCAGCTAGCCATCTCCTTAAGGGTTCTATTCTTTCTTTCAGCTACACCATTCTGCTGTGGAGTGTATGCAACTGAATGTTGAAGAGTAATCCCCTCAAGAGTACAAAATTCCTCAAGTCTATTGTTCACATATTCCCTTCCATTGTCTGTGCGAAGAATCTTGACTTGCTTCCCTGATTGCTTCTCAACATGAGCCTTGAAGGCAAGAAATCTGTCAAACACTTCACTCTTGTGAACAAGAAAGTAGACCCATGTGAAGCGAGAGTAGTCATCAATGAAGGTGAGGACATAGCGAGCCTTGCTAAATGATGGCACTGGAAATGGACCTGCTACATCACTGTGAACCAACTGAAGAACTTGTAAAGCTCTCCAAGACTTCCCTTTCTCAAACTTCTCTTCTGGATGCTTACCCATGGAACAACCTGAACAAACACCTTCTGAAAAGCTGATTTGAGGTAGTCCTGTAACCATAGCCTTGGAGCTAAGCTGCTGAAGATAGCGGTAATTGATATGTCCAAACCGCTCATGCCATAGCTTGCTTTCTGAATTTGAATGAGTGAGCAAAGCTGTAGAAGGAGACTTAGGTACAAAGTGGGAGAATGAGTAAAGCCGTGTGTTGTGATTGGCTTGTCCCACTGCAACCAAGGCATCATCCTTAAGTTCTTTGACCACAACTGAATCTGGTAGAAACTCAACTTTCTTGCCATCTCCAAAGTGAGTGATTTGGTAGATTGAGAGAAGATTGGCACTCAAGTTAGGAACATAGAGAACATTCTCAAATGCTCCATTATCCATGGCAACCGAACCTTCGCCTTCAACTTCCACTTGAGTATCATCTCCTATGAAGATGTGAGGTACCTTAGATTGCTCCAAAGAAGAAAATTGCTCCCTTGAAGAACCCATATGATGAGTGGCACCTGAGTCAAGTATCCATTGCTGTGAAGAACCTGAAGTAGCCACAAATGCTTGCCCTTTTCCTTTTGATTGTGAGGAAGTGGAAGAAGATGAATCCTTCTTCTTGTAGGCAGATGGAAAATTGATGTTGTTCTTCTTGATGATGTTTGTCAACTCATCAATTTGCTTAGTGTGGCAATGATGCTCATCATGACCAACCCTCTTGCAATATGAACAAGTTGGTCTCTCCTTCTTGCTTGAACTTCCCTTCTTGGGAGAAGATGTAGAATTCCCTTGTTTTGCAGAGGATGATTATGCTTTATCTTGTTGGTTCTTTGGATTAGATTGCTTTTGCTTCTTATTGGAACCCTTTCCTTGAGTCCCTTGATTCCCTTGATTGGCCACCAAAGCTTTGGACTTTGAAGACTTGAGAATCCCCATGCTTACTAACTTTGCTTGTTCTAACATCAACATTTCTGTAAAAGCATCAAATGTAGGCATTGTGAAAGAACTACCTACTGTTAAGCGATGGGTTTGGAAGCTAGAAACAAATGCTGCATATTCTGATGGAAGTTTTCACAACAAATTGTAGACCAACTGTGGATCCTTCTTATCAATGCCACAATCCTTAAGCTGTGCTCTTAGCTTGTTTGCCTTAGTGACATAGTCTTGGATTGTATCAAAATTCTTGGGATCTAACATTGTGAGATCATTATCAAGCTGATAACCTCTAATCTCATCAACTTGGCCATATGACCAAACTTGTCCCAAGCTTCTTTAATTGTTTTACACTTATCAATTTGAAAGATTAGATCTTTTGATACATATTTCCTTAATGTTCTAAGAGCCATAGTATTTTTAGTGAGCCAATCCAAATGAGCAATAGGATTAGCTTGAGGATCAGATGGTGCAACAACAGTTCCATCAATATAATGAGTTAATCCTTTTTCCATTAACTTACTCCATGCATCAATTTTCCAAGAAGCATAATTATGTGGAGTTAGCAAGGGAAACTTAGGAGAACCCATAACAGCAAAATGAAAGAGAACAAGATAGAGAGAGAGAGGCACAATCACTCAAGACACCCTCCCAAATTCACTCAATCAAAGAACCCCCCCCCCAAAAAAAGATGATTTGGCACTTTATAATTAGTGCGTGTACAATGGCCACTTGCAAGCCAAGCAAAGTGGGCTTCTAATTTTTAGTGTTTTACAACAGCCTTAAGTAGGCTACATCAGACTCAAATAACTGATACAAAAGATCAAACTGAGATCTTAACTTTACAAATGCCCAAAATAGGCCAAAAATGACCAAGTGCTGAAAGTACAATTTCTGATCACAATTACTACAAACTGATAGCACCAATGTGAAGTTCAGAAAAAATCATGCACTTTCAAAAAAAATGGCACTTGAAAAGGAGTTCGTATGAGCTTGAACAGAGCCCTAGAAGTTGCAAAAACGGTGACAATTGAGCAAGATCTGAGACAAATCCAATTTTTTGAAAAATTCGTGCACCAAAATCAGAAAATAATTGCACCACTGTGATGTACACGAAAAATTAGCCCAAATCAAAAAAAATTGCACCAAAAAAGGCCTCAAAATGACCAAGATATGAGCCTCTGAAGATGAACTGCAAAATCAAAAAGCTCAACCGTGAGGGGGTCAAAATTTTCAAAAAGATGATGATGTCATCCTGGCGCAATGCTGACGTCAGAAAACCTATAGCTTATATTTGACGGCCGTTTGACCGTCGCCGTGCCCGTCGCCCCTGCCGGAGAAATTGGCCGAAATATTCGCTACGCTGCCGGAATATTCTTCCCGCGGAATCTACGGTACATAGAATATTCGCTGGGGAATATTCTGGAAGCCGCCGGAAATTTTTAAAAAACTATGGAAATTTTTGCCGGTTGCCGGAGGGGTTGAAATCGTCGCCGAAGGACTTGTTGTCGGTTGACCGCCGGTGATTTGTTGTGGGGAGCCCGCGGGGACCACAGCCGGACGAGTCCGAATTTGCCGCGTGGCGGACTGTGGTGGGGGCGTAGGGTACGTCGTACCCTACCCTCTGCACAGTACAATCTGTGAACTACGCAGATTTTTTCTATATTTTTTTTAAAAATTTTTTAAAACCTTACAAAATTTAAAACTGCGAAATAAAACAATGTTTTTTGATTTTTTGATTTTTAATAATAATTTTTTTACAACAAAAATATTTCACAGAATAAATTTTTTTTTCGAAAATAAATCGTACCGACGCGCAGGTTGGCCGTACGGCCGGCCTGCTAATTTTTTTTTGCCTCGACAGATAACTTGCTCCGATTTGGACGATTTGGCAGTCGATTTATAGGTTCTTGGCCCTTCTGAGCACGATGGCGAGGTCCTTTTTGGCTGAAAATGCTCCAAAGTGGCAGCTACCTCATGGATCTGGCAACGACCTCCGATCTTCAACCCTTTGCAGATTTGGCCTCCAATGTCCAATTGAGACGAAACAAAAGGCAAATCTGACTATCTCGGACACTCCAGATGCAATGGCGAGCTCAGATCTGATGCAACAAGCTCTCAAAATGCACCTGCAACACAAGGCCAATAATGGAACCCTCCAAGAATCTCTCTAAAAGACTAACTAAAGGCACTCCAAAAGCTCTGATACCATGTAAGAATTGGCTGTGAAGGTAGCCACCCAAGATCTAGAGGCCTAATAGAAAGCACAAGCATAAGAGAGATAGAAACAAGATGACAAGAATAAACTGTATTCTGTCAATATGATAGAATGTAATGAGCTAATAGTACATAGGAGACCCCTTGGATATATAGCCAAGGTGAGAACATAGAAGGGCATAAGATTATGACAAGTGTCGTAATCTTATGACTTGTGACAACAATGAAAGGTTATCACTCCATCTAAAGTGGAAAAAGATAATGTGATAATCTCCACAAAAGGTGGATCTCCCACAAAAGGTGGAAAGATAATCACATGATGTGTCCACAAAAGGTGGAAGTGATGAGGCATGAGATGTCAACTCCACCAAAGGTGGAAAATCTCCAACAACCTCCTATGTGGTCCCTAAGTAAACTTAACTAAGGTGTAATCAAGACCTAGGACAAGGTACAAAACATTTAATTACACCAACACAACCAATAGGACATATCAAAGAATTTGGCTACTTCTTAATGATAGTTCATATTAGGAGCATGAGAATGGTAAAGCATAACATAATTGTGACCTATTTTATATAATCTGATTTAATGAATGGTTTTTTTTTTAATTAATCAACATAATGCAATACAATTACCTCACTTAGACCAATGCCTCATCCTTGGAACGGAGTCAACTCTAATACCCACATAATTTGATAGCAATATTCACACATGGCATTATTCAAAGCTTTGAGAATATTATATTATAGTATTCCAACATTACGTCTCAACCATCACTTCTTACTAGTGTCCTCGCACTCAATTTAATATAAAACTATAGCTCTATTCAAGCATTTACATCAATTCTTTGAATTAGCAAGCAAGAATAAGACCATACATGGACATTGGAAATAAATAGAGACAAATAAGATAACCTTTGACTATATTATTTATATTTTATAAAACCAATACATAATAGAAAATATGGTGTAGAACTTGCACTGTTTAGTTCTATATTGCCAATATTACTATCAAGCTAACATATGCACATTAGTAGACTCCAACCTAATACTTAACACTAAAATGTTTAGTAGCCTTTACAATTATCTGTGTGATCAATTCCAGAACAACCAACCAACCTCTTTGTAACTAGACTTGAAATCCCATTTACAGAGACGTGGGAGCGACAAGCATTAGGATGAATTAAAATTACAATCACATTTGCATTTGACAGTTAATTTCACTTTAATTTCAGATATTCCCTAGATAATTATATTTTCTCATTGAGAAATGGGGGGAAAAGAAAAAGAAAAAACCCCATAAGATTCATTGAAGAAGACCATCCAACCCTCCAAAAGGCATAGCTCATGGTTGCAACAGTGCCAAAACCCTTTTTCCACGTCGATCAAAGAAGATTTTGCATTAGCACCCAAGGTAAAAACTTACATATTAACTAGAAAAGGCATATTTTCCATCAAAACCACGGTGTCCAACACCTCTCCCTTACACCAGCCAAAAAGGTTTCCAAGTCAACAACAAAGAAAAAAAACTATATGCCTATTGAGAAGGACAAGTTCATTGTAGTGGCCATGGTGTCATAAAAAATTTAAAAAAAATTGGGGTACTACTCTAATTCATTAGCATCAGAGTGTGCACACTCGCTCTGTGTTCTTGTTAAAATTGGAGAAGCTACTACTCCCTCATCAGAATCCTCATATGGCATGAGAGTAAGAAGGTAACGGCCATACTATGGGTTAGTATCTCCTTCATCACTCTAAGAAATATATGAAACCTCTATAGGAGAGTTGTGTTTCCCCATATAAGAGTCATAAGCCTTGTGGTACTTTTTCTTCCTCTTCACTTCCCTCATAGGCTTAACTGATTCTTTCTTTCTAAACTTGACCAATTCTTTGGAAACAACTCTGCTCCTAAGGTTCTAGGTGCTCTCAACACCACCCTTCACATCCTTCCCATGGGCTCTCTTCTTCTCCTTTGGTGTTGTAGGAGCTCCTGGTGTGCCTTGTTATCTTTCAGGAGCATCATCCTAAAACTCAAGAAGACCAAGTCTCCTAGACCTCTTAACTAGTTGAGCTGACCCACTAGGCTTACTCATTTTGTAGGAAACAAGACAAGGACTAGTGAACCTCACTTTGAAGAAAAAATCATTAGCCTATACCCCTAGATTCCTTTTGTGGGAAAGAAATCTCAAACCCACATAATACAAACTAGCCTAGAATGCAATTTTCAGCAATAAAACTCTCACCACCGCAGGAAATTAAAATGCCCAAGCTAACTCATGCACAATTTAGAATAGTGCAAGTATGCATACTTACCCAGGAAAACCACTTTCACTACCTCTACAATTATTAGCTTCAAAATCACACGTTCCTCCCCCAACTCCAAAGCAATTACTTGGCTCTTCAATAATTGCAAATGGTCAAATAAAACTATGATAAATCTAAATTAAGTAGAGAAATTTGAGTGTATAACCATTAATGATCAAGAATAGCTCACGCGAGTGAGCTAACAATCAACCATTTAGCTTTGAATTCTCACCATCAATCATTTTGGATTTAAAAGATAATCAAGGATGCTCCTCAAGCATCACCACTTTCCTTTTCATCCGTACTCAAAAGTAGTGATGACACCTTGAAAAACTGCCATGTACTTATCCACACATTTGCCACATCATTTACATTTCATCGCTTGTCATAGTAATGCCCTTATATCACCTCCAAACTTTACCAACAACAAACAATAACCCACTAAAAGGAATATTCTCAGATATACACCCTATCACTTATCGCAGAAAGGTAACCAAACCGCATAAGTGTTTTGGTGAGGAGAACTTTCCAGCAATACCACAACACATTCACGACCCATCACTCATTTCCATAATAGATTTGAAGCCGTAAATACTTTTGGTGATAGGAAGTCTTGGTGCTAGCATTATATTTAGACACATGGTGATCACATTACTCCCTTCAATCCACTTCCATCGCTCATCGCAGAAATTGAGAAAAGTCTTGAAACACTTCGGTGATGGTGCAACAAAAAGACAGGATAATACCCATCACTCATCATTGAAGAGAAAATAGGAAGTTAGAATATTTAAGTGATAGGTGATACACAAGACCCACACCATATCACTTGTCATGGTAACCAGTCATGGAGAGTTACAACTTTTAGCAACATGCGATACAAAGAGAAATAAAGGCCCGCTGCTCATCACATTAATGAGCCTGACAATGAAAGGAACTTGAATGATGAGTGATCACTTGAGTGACTGAGAATTTCACATGCAAATAAGATGTTTTGAGAAATGGGACCACCTAGGATGACACATGAAAAGGACTCAAAGGACTTACCAACATTTATATCAAAGGATGTAAAGGCCAAACAAGGCTGATAATTCAACCTTATAAAATAAGGAAAATTCAAGGACCCAGGCATGTAAACAATTTTGAGTGATGGGTAGCATGAACTTCTAACCATATTGGGTCAATTATCCAATGAATATCAATGACCTATGTTTTTTTCAACATGACTAGGAATGTGCCAAGCATGTCAATGACAAATTATGCTAACAAGGGGAAAGACTTAAGGGTTTTTAGGAAGGGCTTTGACAACAAAAAGTCTCAAGGCATTGATAGTGAACAAAACCCTAAGTGCAGATACTTGAAACTTGCTGAATTTTACAAAATTTAGAAATGGAAAGAGAAATTATAAGGATTACATTAGTGTCTCTAGCTGGGTATGTATGTTCCTTCATAACAGAATGAGATTCTAGAATCTCAAGTTGAGGAAAACCAAGCATAGAGAACCCAAAACCAGGACCTGCCCAGACAAAGCAAGAAGACCAAACAGAAGCAAGCAAGATATGTACAGTATGAACATGACTATACAATGTATCCAAATTCAAATTTCATAGAAGCTCCTTTTGATGCACAAACTTTCAACTTGTACTCTACAACTCAATAAGCTTCATGTTCAAATGGGTGGCCCCAGGCCCCCAAAACTTATAATCATCTTTTCCCTCTATCAAAAACTTTATTTTCCACTATCTGCACTAGGCCAAGACTAAGAAAATTTCCATAGACTATCCACCAACTAATCTAGTTATGGTTACTACCATCAACCATACTAACCATGTGTCCAAATTTTCCATTATCATCATGAATTTTTCCCGACTAAAAATTGCAGTTAGACAATACTTGAAACCAACATTCTCTGTAATAAATGACCCCAACATGCTTATTAGTCTGCTCTGGTAAAGGCTTATCCAATTGAATTGAGAAAGTGAAACATTCATAATCCACTAGATCATTAAGGTCATATGATTTGACACCAACTTCAATTTTCTCATAGAACAAAAAACCCTCATAAACATTGGGCTTTAGATCTTTATCCAGGAGCATATACCCTAACTTCTCGGAGACGCATTGTAATTCCCCCTCTAATGAGTCAAAATGCATAGGGGGATCACATAAGACCTTAAAATCATCCCCTAGATTATGTCCCATTCTAGGAAAACATTTATCTTGTGTGATGAACAAGAATTACTCATTTATAGGCATCCTTTCAAATTGGGGTTCACATTCATCAAAGTAGTGTAAACCAATCATGATATTACTTGTTCCACTTCCATGGAAAGTTGATTCATCAGAACCCAAAGTAATTTTTCTCTCACTCAAATCAGGGTTATCCCCACAAATAGCATTATCCATACCATCCCAAGCATTAAAGAATAATTCCATTTCAAGTTCATTAACATAGTCTAATTCCTTCTTCAAATCATTGCTCAACTTGAAATAAGATATTTCAAAGGATGATGCACATAACTTACGATTTATGTGATCAGTAGCAAGGCACTCAAGTGCGCCATTAATTGACAGGTTTTCTGACTCACATGTGCAAGGTTCATTATAGTTAGAATGCTACTTATTGGCAGCTGAACATGTTTGTTCATTATTTTCTTCAACAAATTCCCTATTAAAAACAATCATGTCCATTTCTACTACAAAATTTACACATTCCATTTCTATTTCATACAAGTAATTAAGAACATGACCTTGCTGGCTAGTACCACAAATTCCATCATCTTTAACACTAAAGTTAGGCTCAAGATGTTGAATGTACGTACATTCTTAACTTCAAACACCTCATCATTCATAGCACTAGAATAGTCAATATCTGGCATAACTAGATTGCATTCCCAATATCCTTTGCATGGGATTTGTTCTTTGAATTGTAAGGGAAGAACCTCATGAGAATTACTATTTTTGCATCCTTCGAGCAATAAGAGTACCTCTAAATCATCCTCACAAAAATACTCATATTCTTGGGAGAAACAATCAAGAACTTCACTCTCCTTATGATCATCATTACAAGGAAACTCATTATCACATGAATTGTACTTAGAATGTTCATTGTAAATTCCCTCACTCTAATTCTCAATGTCTTGATTATCACTTTGTAAGGATACATCAATCATACTCACAGGTGTACCAATGCCATCATTAGATAGATGTTCACCTTCTAAAATATCATCTTTCATTATTTGGATTGACCTTTAATCCTTTTCAATAAGGCAATCACCATTATCATTTTGAGACCTCATTCTTTGTATATGATCATACTTAGCTTCCTCGACAATCCTGATCCAATCCAATATTTGATCGAAATCATGAGTCTTTAATTCTTTTGGTAAGGTACAAAGCCATGGCTCATAAATTTCACATAATAGGTCAATAGATACTAAGTCCTTAGGTCTCAAACTTTTTGGGATTTCTAACAAGATATCCAAAAACCTTTCTATCAATTCATATGGTGATTGTCCCTCATGTATTTTCATATTAGAAAAACTTTGAACCAAAAGTATCTAATCATCATTAATTAAATTTGGTTGAGGTTCATCATGGATTTGTCTATGATTGGCATGTTGTGAGGTTGAACAAGTTAAAGCATCAAAAGCATCGTCACCTTGACCATCTCTTTCATCCTTATGAATTTCATCTACATGATGTGTGTTAGGACAACAAACACTTGCAACCATATATCCTATTGGTTGTTTTTAATGAACCAATCAGGTCTTATTAGCTACCTATGAGTTTTCCATACTCAATTCTCGAATACCTACAAGACAGGTGGCCAAAAATGAGATATAGCACTGATCACTTTATCTCCTACACTTTGGGCTCTGCAAGACCCGGGAGGGTATTCCCACAATGTAAAATATACAACTCATTTTGATAATTTACACATACACTATAAATTCAAGCAGAAATATTCTCACTAATGGAAAATAAGATGAAATTACTCAAGAAGTTGGCGATTCCTTGAATGAATTATGAATCCTAAGCTGAGAGTATAAAATAACACAAATAACAACAAATTGAAGGTAAATCAATGATTATTTAAAAGATTTTTCTCAAGTCTGGTAACTAGAACCATGAGAATGACTTAATGGGTTAAAGATCAGTGCCATTATCTATGGGCTAGGAGTTTGCACAAATTGAAATATAAGGAATATTTAATTATGAACACCCAAGATATAGCGATATTACTTTGTAATTCACAAATCTATAACCAAGCACTAAAGACTACTTATCAAATCCAATGATCAAGCATGCAAATTAATGATCTAATTCACTTGCATTTTAACTCATTCTATGAACAAGAGTTAAAACCCAAACATATATCAAAGTATGAAATGATGACAATTAATGAAATGATCTATGATAAGTATTTTCATTAATAATTCAAATACAAAATCAAAATGGAGAGACTATAGACTTTGAAAATCTCCATTATCATTCAAATGTGCTCAGAAGCCATACATTTAAATAAATTTTCTATCTAGACTCAAAGCATTAGACAAAGAATCAACATATTCGCTTTGTGTTTTTTAATTCTCGCAATGTAGCTCCAGAATTTCAACAAAAGATCCACACAAATGGCCCTAAATTTCCTTTTATAGAATAAGGGAGCAAAAACAAGCTTCCAGCCAGATGCACACATGTCACATTTCAGTTGGACCGCTATAAAACATATTCCCTAATTTGGTTATCTTTGCATTCTTCAAAATGGAGGGAATAAATATAAGAAAAATAATATTTACATTCATTGTAAGGAGCAACTTTGCCTTCCAAAATCCATATGTCAAAAAGGATTATCTTATTTATTGTAGCACATTTAATTCATTGAGAAAGATGAAAAAATGATGTAGACAAAAAGTGAGTCAACATCTCAATCAACATTCCACATCATCAATAGCTAATACTTTCCTATGAAACATATGTTTTATACATTGTAACCTCTGAGGCCAAACCTGTACAATACTTGATCCATTATATGTTTCACATCCATAATTACCAACCCACTCAACCAACCAATACCCTTCCCCATTCTTCATGCTCTTCATTAGACAAATAGTTGAATTCGATGATTTTATCTAATGTTTTCATGTATGGGGAATACTTGGTTATCACAGAGTTGGATTCCTTGTCAAAATCTTCTAGAAAGCTGATAACAAATGTCAACTTTCCCAAAGTGTCATTAAAGGTATTAATGTCCACTTCCTTACAAATTTTATTCACCTCAGAGCTAATGACTTCATCCATCTCCCTTTTCCAAGCTTTCAATGGTTTCAATTTATCATTAGTGAGTTGAATATCAAGAAATGGTGACAAATATGTCAAACTGTACTGAATTGTTAATTCTCTTATCTTTTGTTCCAAAGCAAGTAATGTATCCCTAGAATTTTTGCTCACTTAACTCACACACAAAGTTATAGGTTGGAAGCGCATTAGGGTACCTATCTTCATGTTGACTGCATCCAACTGAGCTATTAACTTCAATTTCTCAGCCCTTGAGATCCATCTATTCAAGATTGGCAAGGCTAGTTCATGATCTCTCTAGGGCAATTCCATTGCTCGCATCATCAGGGCATAGTTATCATGCACAGTATTCAGTTTGGCCTGAATCTTCTCATTTAAATGCCTCAAGATAGTATGAACAATCTTTGATACATTTTCATACATAGTGTCCTGAGCCTTTTTAAGTAACCTTTTATATGGTTCAACTTGAAAAAGAAGTTTCTCTCTTGTAGGTTGATTAGACGAGCTAGGACCTGGTGTGCTCAATTCATCTACTAAAAGTGGCTCTTGTCTTGAACTATATGGCACCATTGCTAAAGCTTGACCCTATGGTGATGGTGGGGATGATACAATTGGAGATGATGGAGGTGGATGACTTGAACTAGCCCAGCCATATTCTCTCTACATTTATCCCCTTTGTTTATAAAATGCTAACTCAATTTCTAGTACAGCTACCTTCCACTGACTAGTATCATATTCACTAAGAAGCTCATGATACTTGCTCCTAAAGTCATCCCTTTCAAGGGTAAGGTGTTCAATAGTTTCCTTGGTAAACCGAGCAACATTAATAGCCATGTTAGCAGCTCCCAAAGCTGGGGTATCAACAACTCTCTTCACCATTAGTTTTCCACTGAAATCAAACGACTCAGCAAGCACTGGTTTCCTAGATCTATGCACAATGACCAGATTGCTAGTGCATCACAATCTTCACTAAATATTGATCCCAAAGTTCCATTTCCAACTCTTCTTATGTTTGCACCATAGGCGTTTCATCCCTCCTTATGGCATCTAGGACTATAGCATCAACAATGGTCCACTTTGGTAGCACTATCATGCCACACTTCTTTACAAGTTCTCTTCCCTCCTAGGGAGTGAGCTTTTGAAATTAATTTTTCATAATGCTCCTCACATTTTCCTAGATGATACTCTTAGGCAACTCAGGGTGCTAGCTCCTTTCAAGGGCCAGTTTCTTTGCATACTCTGTAGCTTTGGATTTCCACCAGAATTCTTTGAATGTGGAT